>CALYDF020001648.1:0-56779 GCA_944474145.2 Dicrocoelium dendriticum
GTGTCTGCGCGAGCTCACCTTACCTGTCTACTCCATCTCGCCAAAGCAGTGTGTCAATCCAACGCCAAGCTAGTCATCGATTAAACTGTTCCTATCGGCTGGATCCACCAGCGTCAGTGTGTGTCCGTTAACGCCCAGCTAACCACTGATTAGACTGTCTTTACTTATGCGAAGCGTTGTGTTTATGGTGAGACAATACATTCGGTGTGCTGCAAGCCGAATACTGAGCCGAATAATAAGAGTCCTGGTTCAGTACGGGATGGAGTTGCAACATCGGCAAAAGGGGACCGATTTTGGATAGCTTCGTTATGAGCTAGCTTACAACACTTGAACAATTCTGGAAGGATGCACCTTGTAAGCCAAAGTTAGCGCTTCGGACTTGCTGGAAGAGAACTTACTACGATCATCTTGAACTATCCAGTAACAAATCCTCACACTATCCTTACCGAAGCCCAATCTGTCAAACTCCTGAGACAACACCATGGCCAAGAAGGTCAAAGGCATTTTGATGCACTGCGTTTGCACGAAAACACATCATGGTCCGCCAGTGTTAACGCACTCGATTGTTTTTCGGGGCCAAGGCAAATTATCTTCAAGGCACGCCTGAGTTTTTCCCGGTTACGACAGGGAGAGGAAGGTGTTAATGAAATCATCAGCCGTAGATAACGATTCTTTCCAGACTGCCGTTATAATGAATTTCCACTCACGAAGTTTGAGGAGACAATGGCCATGCTGTGTCCGCTGTTCGGTATCCGGGATGATACAGCCAGAGAACGTCTACTTCCGGAAGAGGAGAACAAGTTTAAATGGGAGACATCATGTGTGTTGGTCAGACAACGCGAGACCATGTGCAACAATTGGTTCACTACCGGAACGATTCTCTTCCCTACGCAGTTCACGCTTTTAAATCGCGTACTCAACTAAACGTTAAACGGTCTTTCACTTGCTACCGATGCGATGAAAGGCATGAAAACGCTGCTGACAGTAAAAACAAACAATCTACCTGTCAAAAATGCAGCAAAGTAGGACGACTTACACGCGCATGCCATTCGACGGTTTACCTGCGATCGGTACCCCGCCCTGCACAAAATGCTGTTCGATCAGTTCAGAAGCTTGACGAGTCCATATGGTACTTAAGATCACACACTATCAAATCTCATATTACGAGGATACCTCGATATACTGTGGAATTGGACAGAGAGAGCCAGCCAGTGCGTTCGGTCACCATGAGCAACAAGCGAACATTGCCTGACCTGGTTCTGACACCGACTCAGTCTACCTTACGCTCGTATACCGGAGAAGCAGTGCTTGTATTGGGTGTGTGTGATGTGAGGATAATGAATGTAAGCGATACGCTGATTCTTCCATTAATCGTGGTTAACACCGACGGCCCAAACCTGCTTGGGAGGAATTGGTTGAAACACATGTCGGAAATACTTCGAAATGTCAAAAAGGAGGACCGCATTCCTGATTTGCCCACACCTTTTAAAGCTTTTGCTACTGCTTTTGATGCAAATCTGCCCGGAAAATTAAGTGAGTTCCAAGCTCGTTCCAACATCATGCCAGATACTAAGGCAAACTTTTTCCAAGCACGGAGCTTGCCTTTTGCGATCCATCCGAAGATAGTCGGAATTGGAGCGCCCTCAAAAAGAAGGAAGAATCTCCCCCTGTATCCAACTCATACTGGGTTGAACCGACCGTTCCGGTACAAAAGCCAGATGGCTCGATTCGCATTTGTGGTGCCTACAAACTGACGGCTACTCAAGCGACCAGTATGGAAAACTACCTCATGTCACGTATAAATGACCTCTATGCCATCTTGTCAGGTGAGCAAAAGTTCTCCGAACTTGATCTGAGTCATCCTTGCTCTCATGTAAAGCTCCATGAATCTGCTAAGGAAGTTACGATTATCAATACACACTTGGGGTCGTATCACTATAACCGGTTATTGTGCGGAATACACTCTGCGCTGGCGATCATTCAGAGAATTGTAAACAATTAAGTGTAGGGTATACATGGAGTGTGTGCTTGGACGATATATTGGTTACTGGTAATACGGAGTACTGGCCTTTGACGGCACTCACTACTGTTTCGGAGCGCCTCTAAGAAAGCGGACTTAAAGAATCCAAGGGTCATTTTCTCCGGTAAAGTTGAGTACCTGGGGTTTCGTTTGGACAACGATGGGAAAAAATTCAACCCACTCTCGATTCGCAGACACCGAGTAACATTCCTAAACTGTAATCATTTATCGGGATGATTGTTGTATCTACACGTACACTAGTCCCCTGCACGCAGGGTCTTGAACAAGCACGACCAAAGCCCCGAACGAGGAAGCAGAACTCTACTGGTACGCAACACAAACTTCTATTCACGCCAACGGTACATACACTCAGTACATTCAAAAACAACCCTGGTATTGATCGCGAACGAACGGGCATCCAATCACAAGCTACGAAGTGCGGTCGTGGTAAGGCCCGCGCGTACACGCTGCCACAATGATGACTCAATACAGTCGTTTTTGACCAAATTAGCAACTACTCTCGCGCCCTTGTGTACATCGCTACGCAAGAATACCCGATGCTATGTTTAGCAATACAACAAAATGCTTATGATGCTGTCAAACTGGTCAATTTGCTGGTACAGTATGACCCAAAGAGGCCGATTACTCTTCTGTGTGACGCATCATCCACAGGACTCGGAGCCGTACTATCTCACAAAATGGAAGACATGGCCGAATGACCCACAGGTTTTGCATCCAGGAGCATGGCACCAGCGGAGAAATTAAACCTAGCTTGATAAGAAAGCCTTAGAAGTTATCTTTGTCGTCAAGAAATTTCCCAAATACCTTTGGGGAAGAAAGTTTAAAATTGGTACAGACCACAAACATTTAGTAACTTTGATCAGTAAGGAAAAGGGCATCGAGCAGATGGCGTCCCCTTGTATGCAACGTTGGGACTTAGTGCTTTCGACCCACAACTAATAAATCTCGACGCTTCGCTGCCGCCGCGCGAGCGCACCACCAACAATCGCGTGAGGCGGCCTATGGGGATACTGTGAGCTCGCCCACACACGGGTGCGATAACGCTCGCGGATGATGCGCACATAAACGGGGCTCGATCAAAATCCAATCAGATAAACAAATGGATCTCTACATAGCTCCCATGAATCACTTATTCAATGTGGCCTATTTCCTTCGACTGCTTTCCACGTGCTATCATCTGCTATTTCAAGTCACATGCTCGTCGCGTTATCCACGTGCGCTAAACTGGGACTATCGATGCCAACAAGCTACAAGTCAGTTTGTGAGATCAATGCCACTTGCCCTCTAGCTAATATAACGCCCACACACACCTGCACAAAACCGAACAGATGAACACTGGATAACCAGACAGACGCCGCATCACTTTGATCAGCGGCGAATGTGGTGCTTTGCGAATCCTATTAAATGTACAGTAAAATCTCCAAAGTTAACCATCTCAATAACTTCATCATCCCTCCAAGTTTATAGTTCGCTTTTCATTGCTTATACGTCTACCAAGCAAACCTTACGGATCGAGACCTCTGTAGACCGACCGATTTGATCCAGTCCCCTTGAGAAGTCAATTTACGGAAGTTGTACTGTAATTTAGACGAGAAAAATCTCAAGAAACGAAAACTGGTAGCTCAAGTTGTTCAGATGGCGGCTGAACAGTTCGCTGAATTTGGCAATCCAGTCGCAAACATTTCATCACTATTCGGAGTGACATTCTCAGTACGTCGTTGCGTAGTTACGACATTTGTTTCTCTCGGTTCGAGATTTATATGCTCAGTGGGTCGCTGCAGTGACATCTGCTACTGCCTACTTCATCCATTCATACACTACTGATGGACTCGAGAAATCAGTCAGCCAAATTTCACAACAGTACTGGCATGTAGTCTTATTAGACCATAGAAGCACAAGCATATCTAACTGGGAACACCCATTTGTAAGGTTGAAAGGTACCCCGATGAACTATACTCTTCTGAGTGCAGTTTTTCCGTTTTACTGTCCTCATTCATATGCCGTGGCACTCAATACATAGTGTAACAGTTGACAGAGTGCAAAATTACATGTGTAATCAGGTATGTGTGTGCACACTGTTGACTAGAAAATACCTTGCTCAGAAACGGAGGACACTGGCACGGCCTCGACTGCGCAACGTTCGTCCGAAGAGAACACAGGAGCATCTTCTTCAGTTTTCAATGACCGATCGGAAGTGCACTGAATGTTGGAATGCAGTTGGTCATTCTTCTCGTGATCCAAAAAGGCACCAATCGTTTCTTCATTCGGAGATGCCGCTAAAGAATATGTATCTGCGGGCTCGGGTTTCGGTCTCAGAATACAGAGACTCAAGGGTTGCCTCATCTGTGAGCTATACGGGGCGTCATGCTGTTAAAAATAATCAGATTGCATGAGTAACCCTAGTATTCAAGAGCAGCTGAAGTTACATCTGACGCATGTGACCACAAGAGCTCACGCAGTATACAAAAACAAAACGCAGTACTCACTCAAGAATAAGGAGTAGCTGCACACAAGAAGGGGGAGCAGTCGCGTCACTAGACAAAAATAAATACTACACTCAAGACGACAGGACTAACCAAAAGTCTTCTTATCACGCTGATAATACATGGTTAAGACACCGTTTGAACGCCGGGTCGAAGGGCTGTTCCTTCGGCAAAAATGAGGTGAGGAGATGGAGAAGAGAGAAATCGGACAGTTTAAGTAAATACATAGGATCGCATTATCTACACTCTGGCAATACCGCTTGGTCACAGAGTTGAAGATTGTGTAATGAGATGGCGGCAATAAGAAGACAGTTCTCCTGCGGCTCTCAGTGCATCGCCACAAAAATCTAACCAGCTCCACATCCACATCTGTAGGCTGAAGCGGCAGATACCGTCGGGTAGTCCAAAGGTGATAAGTAGACAGTTGATAGAAACAAGTGACGCCATTTCAGACGGAATTAAACAGCGGTGTCATATAAAGTTCACTTAAAGTCTAGTCACCTCAGATAAAAATACACTGTCAATACAATTCGAAAATTGAAGCTAAAATGCGAAGACACTGAAAACCATCCCTTCCTAGTCAAAATAAACCGTAGGTGATGTCAAAACGCCAATGATAACATCCGCGTGCCTTAACCGGATACCTACAACAAGCACCTAAAAGTTAACTGTGAGTGGAGCCATATAAAATGACGAGGCCAGTTGTACATCACAGAAAATACTGGTCGGGCCTCTAAGAAAACATAAGTGTGACTCAACATCGCACACGAGCGTGTAAGGTGTCATTAATCAACGTCCTCTGTAAGCGGAGGAAATGAATCAAGGCTAGAAGCATGCTTTTTAATCGGCTAGTGGACTAGAATCTGGACCCTGCGAACGCATGACCCTGTAATGTAGTCCGAAGATCCATTCACACTCAGTGGTGTGGAAAGGCCAAAAACAACTTTATCTCTGAGAATCAGACGTTTTAAGTAATTACCTACAAATACACAGTAGTCTTCAACTATTGAAACACATATGATGACAGATCCAATGAGGATGAATAGCTAACAGCAAGATATCAGCCGTATAGCAGCACTTTTTACTGAAGCTTCAATGAAATGCAATAATGAAAGGCTGTGCGCAGGGCAAGGAGGCTGAACGAAAGCAACGGCTGGGTCCAGAACACGAGGCGTTAAGATTATGAGACAGACGCACGAGTCATTGCATCAAGAACCTCAGAGGATTTGTGCTATAAAAGGAATGTAACCATCAATTCATATCGCCATTTTGATCCCAAAATTTTGACTAATAGTAAATCCCAAAAATGATAAACAAAAATAGGAGACGAATGACATACAACGCGCACAAACAGGGACGGAATTTCAAAGAATGGAATCAGTAGCTGAAAATGTGTACAGACCGAGTCAGCAAGAGAAATGAAAGAGTACTAGTGGCCTTGCCACTTGGCCAATTGTTTTCCTTTTTTGTGATCGGTGCAGTGAGTCTCTAACAAGGAGATCGCATGAACTGACCCGACCAAGTACTGCAGTTAATGAATGTACGCTCTCTCATCGTACTCATGCATGATGGTAATAAACACCGCACGTTAGTAAATCACTCCGTGTTGTTCCACGCCGTCTGTAAAGGATGTTTATTCAGCTTCAGATGGATGACTCAGCATGATCCAAAATGCACATTTCGGATACGTTGTTAAATGTGTATCTTCCAGACAAGACCGAAAGGGAAGACAGCTGATCGCTGTCACTGGACAGTGTTTGTAGCAGCTCAGACAGTGCACGGAGGAGAACGAGCTAAGAAGACTACGGCTGACCCGAAGATGACTCAGGTTTTCTCTTTTCAAGACAAACTCAAAGAATGGAGCGGATTAATATCAAAAGGCAAGAGGATACTAGTTCCGAAGGCACTGTAACGTTGAATGCTGGAGTTGACACATTATGCACATTTTGAGGTCAGTAAAAAGGCGTTAGTGGCACGCCGGTACGCAATACCGAGGCTCCGCTGCCGCGCAACCACCAACAGTCGCATGTAGGCTAAGGATACCGCTAGAGTTGCCTGGTCCATTCCACAGGCTCGAACAAGCGCCCTCAGATTATAAGGCAGGCTTGTGATTCTTAAGGCTACATGTTACGGGATCAACAATCACGTGGTAAAATCATGTCCGGGCCAGGAATGGCCAGCTGAACACGTGATTACGTATCAACCAGTTTACCATGCAGGACACACAAGGCGCGCCATTCAAAACAGCCGATTAAGCGTTGTGACTTTCTGAAAAAAACGACAAAGATCAAGTAACGATATAAGATGCACCACACGGTTCCGCATCTTGCCACCGACTGCTAACCCAACACTAAACTGTCTACATAAAGTAGTAAGGTAATGCAAAACCCCTGTTAACCAGTAGTTCCTTTCAAGCATCTTCAAGTTAGAGGGACTAACACTCGTCTAGAAAAGCACAAGACAAGTAAATCGTGCTATTAGGATTCGTAGGCACAGTGAATAGCTCGGCTCTACCACCAAATGAACCCATGACTTCTCAGTCTCAGCAGCTTAGGCCAGGGGTGGCAGCTTCACACAGTCAAGACGGCTAAGCTAAGCTGATAATCGTAATAAGTCCCCGGACACGCAATGAAAAGACAAGCGAACAGAACAACAGTCTCCAACAACATATCAGCTTATTTCTAGTGGACCGATCAACACTTCGGAGATGTAAAGCACGCGTAAAAGAACGCAGTGATCTGAAGCGGGCTATCCAAAAGCGCTTGCATAGCGGTCTGATCTGACCCAAAAAGTCATATCACCCGTGTGCTCTATATTTTCTATTGTTTCAATGCAACACGATAACCCATGACCGCAATGGTCACACAACTGAACAGATGATGCAAGATTGCGTTCCAATTGCAATGTTTGTGTCACGGAAAAGTTTAGGTGATTACCGCGCGCTGTCATGGGGCCACGGTAGACGGAGCTCAGGATAATATTGAATTCCTCCAATAAGTTTATTTCGGATATGTAACTCCAAAACAGATGTAACCAAATGAACCGAACGCAGTCTTCTAAGCAGGAAACATGATTGTCGTGAGCCATCGTTATGCCGGGCACTGTTCCAGCAGTTGACAATGCGCAAACGCATAATGCCTGCAGACTTTGTCACTGATTCATCGTGTACTGCAGTCACTAGCGAGAAGAAACACGTCAGCTATACTGTGGCCAACACAATTCACTTAGATGGTAGCAGAAAAGAATGAGAACAGAAAAAGAAAAACACAAGGACAAAATTATATTAAGCGTCAAGCCCGAGAGTGAGGTTGGGGGGAGAAAGGGACGGACAAGGATGCTCACAAGAAAAACGCCACTAGGGCCAGTTCTTCGTTTTGTCAACAAGTATATCCAGCCAAACGTGTTTGCCGTCTTTCGGACAACAACCAAAGAATGCAGATCCTCAAATTTAGTCTATATCCTCACCAGGCCTCCCCTACTCTTTATTCAATCAGACTCCGGCCGCGCACATACAAGTCGCAGGAGTCGGTGTGCTGGCAAGCGAAACGTATGACCCAGGCATCGGAGCATGGTGCGTGAAATAATGGTGTTGAGCGATTCCTTTCCGCTCCCTGTACCATATAGAAGACGTCAAACTGCTCACGCGCTGTCACAACTAGATGTGTGCCCAACTCTGCCGCGACAAGACTGTACCTTAAAACGGTGCGACCGTATGCGTACTTCTTTGAATCACTAAACTATTGTGGGCGGTGCCCCCGGGTCCATTAAGAGTTGTGCCTACCAGGTCAGATAAACGGTCTCCTGGTCCTCCAAGTTGGGGGGCTGTAAATGGGATGGCGGCCATTTCTGCAAGACCGAATCGATGCCACAGGCTCGTGGGTGAAATGACTAGGCTGAGGACCGCTTTGGCAGTATCTAGGTCCACGTACAACTGCGGCAGGGGCGTGGTTTCTTGAACGCGGATAAAAAAAGAAGCTCGCGACTCTGGTCAATCAAGCACCTGCCCGGAAGGCCAAAACAAGGTGAGGTAAACGTGAAAACCAGCCAATGCCCAAGAGTCAGAGTGAAACACACCGGGAAGGCATGGATCAACAGACGTGCTAATTTATGATCAACACCCATGATCGATCCAGTTATAAGTAGAGCAGTTTAATATCCCTCCTGGTTTACGTCCTTGGTCTCAAATAGAATCCAGTTGCTGTGGACTCACCTTGCTTGTTCTTTCTTACTGGGGGTTAGTCTACTTTAGCGGTCGGACACAACAACAAAATGACTATTCATCAAACTTTAACAACGTCCTGCACCAGCCGTTGCGTAGCTTTAAAATGGTCACCCTATATGCTGTATACAGACAGCAACATCGATAAGTGAAAACACGCTATAGCGAAGTGGATTTATGGGCATTATATTCGCACAACCAACCAATCGCACGGAAAAAGTAAAAAGACAAACAAAAACAGGTGAGATTTGCATGTTCTTTGCCGAAACTTACAGGTTTGCTAAGTCGAAAGTCACACAGAAGACAGTTAGCTCGGGAGAGAAAAAGAAGTATGTTCCGGGAGTGAAAGGACAGCGTTCCGGAACTGTGTGCATATAAATAAATGTGGTCAACAGACGACAAACCAACTGCCTAACATCCCTGGATACAAATGAAATATTTTACACACCATACCGGGAAATACCCAGGTCGTTACAACGCTATCGTGAAGCCACCGCTATTTATGTTTCAACTATCTTAATTCCCTCAGGACCCTCATTACTAGCATTCCTTCTATATTTCCCAAGTTAATTGACAACATTTACAATACCAATGGGATTCTACCAGCCGCGGCTATGTTCTCACCTCACCCATTGGACTCCTATCGACGACAATCCCTTACAAAGACCACGCTGTCCCGTTTCCCTGACAGCGTTCAATGTTCGCACTTTAAGACAAATAGGTCAAAAGACTGAACTTGAACGCACATTTGGTACTGTGAGTATCGATGTGTGACGTATGCGAAATAGGACCTCTAAATGGTTGTTGGATCGTCTGCACACGATCTGCCATCGCTAATGGAAACACTCATCAGGAGGTAATGGTGCAGTAACCACTGGTCAAGCTGCGGTGGTCATCGTTCACAGCTCCAACGCTGCTATCGGTAATCGAGTGGATTCCCATGAGTGACCGTTTGTGTTTAGCAAAACATCACGAACCAGCACCAGGAGTTTTCTGTTCATCGTTTCCGCTTACGTCCCCGACGAATCCAGTTATGATGCAGTTAAAATCACCCACCCCGAAAAGAACACGTTGCTTTGCCGCGATAACAGTTCAGATATGGTTAATGTAGCAATGAATATGAATGTGTAAGTAGGTCAACTGTACTCCACAGAAACTGAGCCAGATTGTAAGTACAAGCATAAACCCGAGAAAACGAACAAAGGTGAGCGGAAGTGTATCAACGGATGAGTGCTTTCTGTCAGTTGAGGACGAGTAAACACTTAATTTTTGCAACAGCGTTTCGATAAGCCGAGCTTGTGATTCCTCAAATAGATACGGTTGCTGCTGCAGGATCAGGGCGAAATTCCTATAATGAAAGTGGCATTTTTGGGAGCTGTTCATAATCCTCTTTTAGTCGACAGAAATCTGTTGTGGCCTTCTATGAATCCCGGACGTGCGGCCTCAAAACCCAAACGGCTGTCAAAACAGAACTCAAAAGACGTGGAAATAGGAACGGTCCCGTGCGAAAAGACAAACGAGATACAAGGGATACGATTTCAATGGTTGAACCCACGTGCGATTGCTGGTGGTTGCGCGTGAGCGAAGCATCGACACTGCGTAGCGGCGCGTTGTTGATGCTTTAATTCTTCCGCCAGGTGAAGAACAGTGTCACACGCAGCAGACCGGTAACATGTGTTCAAGGGTGCGCTCGGCTCAGCTGAAGGAACCATTTCGTCAGAAATACTTGCGTGGATACGTGTTCACATTAAGTACGTGAACATTATCTGCATTGTGCTCTGACACTACAGGCGGTACTATGGTCTACGGTGATTTGTCGGATGCCATTCCGACAAAAAGTGACGGGTTTCAAGTTGAACAGTAATCAGTCGTAAGATGAGCCTCCTGCATAATCGGTTGAGTCGACTTGTACGATTTTTCTCGACGTACGAAGTCGGAGATGGTCAACGGTGTGAGATTCTGGCTTCTCGTTAGGTTCGGTGACGAAGCAGCGATCCTTACGTTGCAGATCCTTGAGTGGTCCTTCGTAAGGTCGTCCGTATAAAGACGAATGAACAATGATGATCTCGGGGAACAAAGGCATTACGATGCGTTTCCCGGGCATCGGTCAGTTCGTTTCGGTGCATGCTCGTGGTGTGCATCGTAGCCAGGAACGTCAGGTTTGCAGAAAGGAAGTCGCCCGATAGCCCTGGTTGTCCATAAACGCGATGCTGGGCGTTTGCAAGTCAGATTTCGGAACTGAGCGAATACCAAAAAATACCGTGGAAAACTTCTGTCCAACTGAGCGCATTGGCGGCACACAGAGCGGCTTTTAGCAGTCAATAGAAGCGTTCCACCATACCGCGGCGTGGCCTCCAAATTGGTCGTCGTTGTTGCCTCTTGGAACATCGTTTATTCTACACTATCTACTGCGGACGTAGAACTTCTGCTGTTTTACTTAAGCAGTTTTGTTTGACTGAACTATATCTTAGTTACCAATGTTATCCAACTCTGCCGATATTTTTGATATCATTTCGAAGTGCGGCACGTAAAAAGCCTTTCGTCGACTACGGTCATAAACCCAAGAACACTTTCAAACGGTTTGTGAAAAACATTATGGCAACATGAGGAAACATCGCGTTGGTTGGAAACTTGGTCCCCATGCAAAACACGCAATTACCACTAATTCTCTCCAGCAACGTGCGTTCATTGCTAAGAAAAAACACTGACCTCACAGCACTGGTAAAACGAATCATCATCATCCTCATACACGTTAGCTAGAGGTGTAAAGCACCACAGCTGCTGTGCCGCAATACATAAAAGAAAAAGAAAAATACAACAGTTGCATGCCAGTTGAGCTACCAGCAACGGATGGGCATCGTTTTGGAAACCTACTAGCCGGCAACTAGGCGACAATAAAGTTATTACGTAAAATTATATTACGCTGGACCTTACCGTGGTGCGATGGTTTGTGTGCCTCAATGATCCATTGAGCTATGCTGGATGGTACTTTTGCACCTTCAAAGCCACTCATACCAGATTGGTCAATGGTTAGAGGCCAGACAAACTCAGCCTCCTGGTCCTCCAGGATGGGGGTTGGAATGAGGGTGACACCTTATTCCTTAAAACGGACTCCTTGTAGCCCAACGCCAAACCCGCTGCCTTGCGGTAAGGTTTTTGAACCAAAGTCGTTGTTTTAAAACCCTAATCGTTCTCCTGCCTAGGCCTGCGCAAACTAACAGTATCCTGCCCACGTAATACACTGTATCTCTCTTCAAACAAATTCCTGATGAAACGAAAGGAATATATAAACAGGTATTATTGCGTTGCAAGGAAGCTGGTTGTACGTTGATATTGAAGGTGGAGTCATTAGTATCAGCGGATAGCGTGCACCTAGGTCCCCTCGCCCAGGTAAGCCAAGGAATCGCGGTGGCGGCCTCATCACGCACGTTAACCAACGCAGCCAATCAACTGTTCACTGACCCTACAAGTTATAGTAGCTGTCATTTACTTGAATGTAAGTCTAGATTTCCCGGTGACCTTCAGTCCGTTGTTATCGGCAACTTCTACATTGCTCCCGAGACATAATCGAACAAACTGAAGCTGCTAGTTGAGAACTTTCTTTAGTATTGTTGTCGAAACTAAAATGCTCTGCCTGCACTGTCACCGGTGACATTAGTAAATGTGATACAACGTTCTTCAAGCCACCTGAGTTAGCAAATTTAGTAATCTTCCCGACCAGATAAGACGCACAGCTTGATGTTGCTTACACAAACAAAATTCATGTTTTCCATTCAAAAGCAAGCACTCCTAAGCAAGTCAGACCATGGTATGCTAACTATTTGTCCTACCATCTACAGTAAAAGTAACTATGCCGCATTGATGAAACGATAATTCAGGAATATCCGACGACGCTATTGCTAGGTGGAAAATAGTGCAAGAGTTTAAAAAACGCTTTCTTCAACCGACTTTTCAGTTTTTACAGGTGAAAATCTACCGTTTCAATGTGTTTACCTCGCGAGTTATGTAAACTTTTGCTTCCAGCTATGCTGTCTTATTGAGACGATCTACCTGCGAGCAGATAGATTTGCTTCACCCCTGCGGAAACAACTTCGAAGAAAAAAGTACGTGCTTACAAGCTCAAAATGACCACCCGTATCAAAAGCCGGACTCTAGCAGTTAAAACTGAAATAGCAAGACTAAACAGTTTATACATTGAAACGGTACTGGGAAAACGTAACTGCCGGTATCTCTGCAGGCTGCTGAAGCAAAGCTGTGGTAAAAGTACCATCCAATGTACTGGAATCATGGATGTTGACAAAATCAGTTCTGAGTTTAATTCCTCTCCGTCCAACGCTTTTGCTTCACTAGCTGATACCCAGACGCTTTATTTGATCAAGTGGACGTCAACATAGAACTAAAGAATCTAAATGTAAATAAAGCTTCTGACCATGATACTGCATTACCCGGGTTTTGGAGCAGTGCGCCGATTCTCTTACATTACCCCTGACTGATATTTTAACGTTTATCACGACCGGTGCCCTTCTGGAGGTCAGGGACCTCGAAAGTACCGGACTATCGCTTATACTTCCGTGCTTTTAAAAGTTCTCGAAAATCTACCAGGTCCATGGATTCCCGCAGCCACTCGTGCTGAGGAAGTCTATCCGTTTGCGTTTTGACCCCAGTGCTCTATGCTCGATGCTATCTCGTACCCTGTGTACTCAACAGCCTCCGTGCTAGACAAAAAGTGCAGGACCATACGACTACCTTTTCTCGACTATTCCAATGAGTTTGGGAGCCTTGATCGATCAGTTCTGCTTAACCTACTTTATTTGAACGGAGTCCACCCTGATGTTGGTGCATGACTATTTCACTGATTGCATGCAGTTTACCTAATTAAACGGCAAAAGCTCTTCTATGCTCCGCGCAGACTGTGGTGTTTTGCAGGGCGCGATCGTCTCAACCTTTTCATTCACTTTATATGTCGAAATTCTCACCATACCATTTACACTCATTGGATGTAAATATGCTGACGATATTATATTGGGGTGCACATCTCCCTCCATTGAAACATCTACGTTTCAATGTGGTTTAGACGAACTAGTGAGTTGGTCATCAACCAGGTCTCTTGACTTTAATACTTTGAAATGTACTAAGGTAACATTTTTATTTCCCCGTCTTGATAAATTGCGAGTAATTTTAGATGCGTCTCCTCCATTAACTTCGGAGGATAAAACGATTCCTACTTCATCGACTGTCAAATATCTCGGTGGCTATGGTTCACAAAACCACTTTTGGTCTATGCACGTCTTGATGAGATTTCACAAGGTTACCTTTTTTGCTTTCGGTCTTAAGAAGCTTAATGTTAAAATGTGCGACTGCATGTAAACTACTACACTGGTTGTACTGTTCCACAGTAATCTCCCCTGGAATACTGCAAAAGGACTACATCTTGATTGTGCGATCGATTAAACATATTTCAGGATACGGTGGCTAACCTAGAGATTCCATAGTGCATATTATTGCCCCAAACGTTTCGACTCCCGCAAAAAAATTTTCTTTAAAGGTCTTAAGTGACTCCCTTTCATCCACTACATAACGCCCTCTCACAAATGTTATCTGTCTCTCATACACGCACAAATTTAGGAATTTGTTCTCTCGCACTTCTTCGTATCGTAACACTATCTTGTCATATTTGTCACGCTTTCTTGCCGACTACATGAAAGTCACAAATGCTTTGCACACGCGGTCGCTTGAATGGCGTCCATATATCTTTGACTATATGATTCTTCAATGTGGTTATGAATTTCTAACTGGTTCCATTCATTTAGTGTATACGCAGTGATAGTAAAAATGCTGATAATTCACCTATTTAGCTGTACAAAGCCAATGTGACTTGACTTGACTTGAGCTCGATGAGCAATGAACCGGATGCGCTGACGACGACGAGCTTGGGCAGTTGGTTAAATGTCGAACATTTGGATGGCGGTCCGTAGTCACAGTAGCTGGACAGTCGTGTGAAACGAAGTAGTGCCTAGCAAATCCCTCCGCTAAGCGGCTGCAGTAACATCGGGAATTGACGGTCTCAGGTTGACGAGTCAGGCGAGCAACCGTGGTCAGTACGTTGATTATTCTTTTGCAGTGCAGCAGTAGTCCCATGATGTCCGCGTAAACGTGGGAGAATCGGGTTTACACTGATGGGAAGAGCCCAACTGGAGCGGAAACGTGTCGATGAATTCTGCTTTCTACCAAGTCAGACCGTCGCACGCCCAGAGCCTGAAGTCGCGCTGCAGGTTGAGACAGACGTAACTGTCGGGAAAATGTTTGACTGGGACCTGAACACCAGGTGCGCAATGCAATGCAGCGTTTCGAGGACTGCTTGATGACCCCTTGACGCTTGCTAACGAGGAAATCGAGGTGGTTGATCATTGCACTTATCTTGGCAGCTGCATCAGCAATGATGGGCGCATAGAAACTGACGTCAGCTCACGCACTGCAAAAGCCAGAGCTACCTTTTTGAACCTGCGGCATCTTTGGGGACAGAAGGGAGTTACCCTCCGTCTGAAAGGCCGGGTATACAAGGCCAAAGTGTGGGCCGTTCTGCTCTATGGTAGTGAGATTTGGCCCCTTCGGTCTGAAGATCTGAGGTGCCTTCAAGTCTTTGATCATCGTTGTTTGCGAAGCACTGCTCGTGTCGGATGGCACCAGCGTGTCCGCAACGATGATGTGCGTAGGCGAGTACTAGGTGGTGATAACCATGCTAGCTCCCTAGAACAACAGATAGCAATGAATAAGTTGTGTTGACTCGGGCACGTGCTACGTATGCCTGGTCACCGCTTACCTAGGAGGGCCTTGTTTAGTCTGCCAGGTGTAGGGTGGCGCAAGGCTCGAGGCGGACAGAACTTGACTTGGCAGCAGAAAATGAAGTCACTGACGACCAAACTGGGTGCCGTTGGTCCGTCTCGCCTTCCGGGCTGGAGTCCATGTGATTCGTCATGTGCTTGGCTCGAGACTTTACAGGACATGGCTCACAACCGACACCAGTGGCGCGTCTGCTGCCGTCTCTGACTCCGACTGCCTGTTTAAAGTGTGTTTGGTGCTCAGTTATCTGCGGGGTAATGGCTGATTGTGACGCGTGGCAATGGAAGCCGTAAGGGAGCTGTCTCGCCGAGGCCGCCTTATCTTTGCACGATATCCAGCTGTTTGTGACGGTATGTTGCCTACACAAGGTATAGGCGCCTTGACCCTGAATGTTTGCTTAAGGCATTAAGGTTTTTAGGTAAGTCCCTCTTCTCTCCCTCTTATTCTTTATTTCATAGGTCCTCATGGTTGTACGGTAGCGAAGCATCCGTTTAAATGGCTGATGTACTGCTGTTGATGAGGAGGAGGAGGACTGCTAGGGGAAATGTAGTGAACGCGAGTAGGCACAGAGGTCCTGTGGAGAAGTCTACTAATATGATGTCAGTGGATGACAGAAGTGGCTTGGGACCTAGCTCCAGCTCGAGTTTTCGCAGGATCACTGTAAGAACTACTCGGTTCGCCGTACGGCGGTCGTAGCCGACATACCCATGGAGTGACATGTCGTAGCAAAGTTGTTTGCTACTGAAAGCGTGTCCGCCACGACGCTGTGTTTGTCAGACACACTTCGCATGAGCGTCGAAAACTGAATGAAATTTGGGTGACAAACTGCAAATGACAGGTTGAAAAAGACGTCCACCAACGGTTTGTGTTCGGTGAAAGGCGTAAAATGACTACTTTAGAACGTGTCGGAAGTGACGAGCAACAAAATTCAGGGTGAGTATTACGCGATCAAATGTGCTGTTTCGCCTATGTCGTCTGAAGATTTTAAGAAAAGAATGCAAGCGTTTGACAGTTGCTGTTGGAAAATTGCTGTTGGACATTGTTAACTGCGTCTTCCTAGGTCTCGACGACTAACCTGAACGGAAACTTTGCGTCAAAGTGATTCACCATGCAGCAGTAGTAGTAGTAGCAGTAGTAGTAGTACTAGTAGTAATCTCAGCAGTCTACCAACTAGACACAGAGCCAACATAAAACCATAGAGATCAGCGGACAAGGGACCGTCGTCGCGGCATAACCATCGTGACATGCTAGTTGAAGGTGAGCAACACACTTCAGCTAATATGCCGCAGGAAGAATGGAGCATTTTGACAAAAAGTAGAACAAAACATTTTAGGTGGCTTTTCAAGCGCCGACTTTTCTCTTTTTTTATCATTTTCAATGTTTGTATTATTAAACATGTGAATCAATACAATACTGTACATAATTCTTTCACTGATTCCGGTTGCGGACCATGTCTTCAAGAGTGCTAAGCCATTGGCACTCCTCATCATTGGGCCCCCATCCTGGAAGACGTACGGATCCAACAGCGGCTAGACACGACGTCAACGATTTCATGTACTGCCGCCAAGTGGAAAGCTGACCACCATGTGGTCGCCTCCAGCCAGTTCCCTGACGAACGATAATATATATATATATATATATATATATATATTCACAGTCTGTTAACAGACATTGTGCCATCAGAACCATGGCTTAAGAAAAAGGTGAAGAAGATGGGGACACTAATGCGATTAAAAAATATGGGAAACGAATTTTTTTGGTTTTACACACGCCATTTTGTATTTTTTGTTTTGTTTTGTGAGTTTTTGTGTGTATCAAAGGGATGGTGAAATTGCGGAACAACATTGCCGCCACTGATGTCTGTTGCGGGCCATGACGTCCAATGTTTCCAACCACTGAAATTCAGCATCTCGTGGTCCCCAACCTGGAAGGCGGACTGGTCCGACTGCTGCCAAACTTGAGGTCGCCTTCTTCACACTCCTTCTCCACATCATCGGCTGTCCACCGCGGCACTTTTTCCAATCGCTCTCTGGGGGTGCAAATAGCGCTCGACGTGGAAGGCGATGGGCTGGCATGCGCAGAACATGCCCGAGCCAGCGCATGCGATGTCGGAGAATAACGTCTTGAAGACTGGTACTATTCGCCCCAAGCACGCGGTCTCTCACCTCTGCGTTGCTTACGTGGTGTTGCCACCACACCCTAGCAATCCTTCGTAGACAGCGATTATCAAAGACTGATAGCCGCTTCATATCTTCCGAGCGAATAGGCCAAGTCTCACAGCCGTACAAAAGTACTGCACGGACGGAAGCATTGTACACCCTGCCCTTGAGCTTGAGACTGACAGCACGACGACGCCATACGTGTGCCAGTTTGATGAATGCAAGGCGGGCCTTTGCAATCCGTTGTGAGACTTCATCTCCAACACCGCCACCAGCCGTGATGCAACTCCCTAGGTAAGTGAAGCAAGGGACTTGCTCCAGAACATGTCCAGCAATGGTGAGCGCGGGTTCAGACACCTGCCAATCCTGGAGCAGCGTTTTACATTTTCCCGGAGTGAAGCACAGGCCGTACTTAGACGCCTCCATCGCCAAGCGGTCCAGAGCGTTCTGGACGGATTGTGGGTCGTCCCCCAGCAAGGCGATATCATCGGCGTAGTCCAAGTCCATGAGTCTGTCTCCAGGGAGAAGCTCAACACCGCAGTCCTGGACACCTTCCAGTGCTCTTTGGATAACATCTTCGATGGCGAAATTGAAGAGGAAAGGTGAAATAGGGCAACCTTGGCGAACACCGCTGGTCACAGCGAATGAAGAGGAGTGCGTGCCGTAAGCCCTAACTTTGCCCGACGTGTGACTGTAAAGTACTTTCAGGATGGTTACAAACTTGTCGGGCACACCTTTCTTCAGTAAACAGTTCCACAACGCAGATCTATCTACTGAATCAAATGCCGCTCGGATGTCCAAAAACACTACGATTGTTGGCCGCCGGTGGATGTGACGAAGTTCGAGAACTTGCCGAATCGTGAAGATTTGGTCGATGCAGCCTGGACGAAATCCAGCTTGTTCTTCTCGGGAAAACTCCTCTCTAGTCGTTGAAAGCCTGCCAAATAGGACCGACACGAAGATGTTGGATGAGACAGAGATTAGGGAGATTCCGCGGTAGTTGCAGCAATCGGCGCGGGAACCCTTCTTGTGAATCGGGACAATGACAGATTCTCCCCATGAGCTCGGAACTTTCTCCTCAGCCCAAACTTTCGTGAACAGCGATAGGATTTCGCTGATAAGTACACTCACACCATCTTTGAATAGAGCTGGTGGTAGGTTGTCGGGACCCGACGCTTTGTGGCGTTTCAAAGATTGGACTACATTTCGAATCTCTGCTTCATTTGGGGGGCTGTGAAGACAGGCCAAGCATCATATATTGGGGCTGGAGGTGTCGCAGGGGACTGTGTTGGGTGGTTGAATTGAAGAGCGAAATGCTCTGACCAGCGACCCAATCGTCTGCGAAGGTTGGTGATCTTCGTGCCGTCTGCCTCACAAATCGTCTGGCTGATAGCGTGGAAATTGCAACCAGTGGCCCTGATGATGTAAAACAGACGGCGGAAGTTGCCAGCTGATGCAGCGGCTTCCATCTCACCAGCTTGTTTTGACCACCAAGATTCACGAGCAGAGCGAAGGCTTGCTTTCAGCTGTTGCGTAATAGACCGGCGGTGTTCGTTGTACTCTGCGCCAGCAGGCACCGCCCTGACGAACGAATAGAGAGCGACGCGGTAGACGCTCAGGTGCCATGCGCAGGACGTGACCGAGCCACCTTAACTGGCGCAATAAAACCAGTTTGCCGAAGGGAATACTCGCATTCCCCAAGAGGCGACGTCGAACGTCATTACTATTAACTCGGCGTTGCCACCAAACACGAGCGATCGTCGTTAAGCAACCGTTATCGAAGGCAGAAAGACAGCGCATGTCTTCCACGCGAATGGGCCAGGACTCCCACCAATACAACAATACTGAGCGAACTGATGCGCTCTTTAGTGAGAATGAGACGTCACGACGACGCCACGAGCGCCTCAGATTGACAAATGCTGATCGAGCTTTAGTGATACGAATAAAAACCTCTTTGTTGATTGTGCCGTCGGCAGAAACACAGCTCCCAAGGTAGACGAAACTATCTACCTGTTCAAGTTGTGCACCTTCGAGAGTGAGCACAAGAGCAGGTGAAAGCCAATCCTTGAGCAGTACTTTACACTTCGATGGGGCGAAACTTATGCCATACTTAGATGCTTCAACTGCCAAACGATACTGAATGAGTTGCATACCCAGAGGATCGTCACCAAGTAAGGCGATATCATCAGCATACTCGAAATCGGTCGCGTGCTCACCCGGTAGAAGCTCTAGGCCAAAATGTTGGAAATCTTATAGAGCATTCGACAGAACGTCTTCGATTGCGTATTTGAAGAGGAATGGGGACATAGGGCAGCCCTGTCACACACCGCTATTGACAGCGAATTGCGTGGAAAGCTTGCCATAGACCCTCACTCTGCCGGATGTATGAAGGTAAAGTGCTCGTAAGATGGCGGTATATTTCTCTGGCACCCTGCTTTTTAGCAAGCAACGCCATAATGCAAGTCGATCAACGGAGTCAAAAGCGGCACGTAAGTCTAGGAATCAACGATAGTGGACCTGTGATAAATGTGGCGATGTTCGAGGAGCTGGCGGAGCGTGGAGATTTGCTCCACGCATCCGCGGCCAGGACGGAAACCAGTTTGTTTTTCACGTTAGGATGATTCACGTATTGGGGACAGTCTGCGAAGCAAAATGGATGCCAATATCTTGGAGACAACCGAGACAAGACTAATCCCGCGATGATTTGCACACGAAGTGCGAGCGCCTTTCTTGAAAATTGGGACAATAACTGATTCGCCCCAAGAGGAAGATACTTTCTCTTCATGCCAGATTTTTGCGAACAGCGCGGCCAGCTGGTTAATGATCGCCACACCGCCGTACTTGAATAGTTCCGGAGGAAGTCCGTCTAAGCCGGCAGACTTGAAGCGCTTCAAGCGTCGAATCTGGAGGCAGACTTCCGCTTCGCTGGGTGGATTCAGCGGGACGAGCCAGGGTGGACAACAAGGGGTACTGCATGTACTGATGGACGGTGGAGGCCAGTTGAACTGCGAGTGAAAGTGCTCGGCCCAGCGGTCCATACGCTAGTATTGCTTGGTGATCGGTGACTCATCCGCTTCACAAATGACCTCACTGACACCAGGCTTCCTGAGGCCATAAGACCGAATGAGTTTGAAAAGCCTGCGAGTGTTGCCAGAGAGGGCAGCGGTCTCCATCTCTAAAGCACGCTCAGACCACCATGTCTCGCGATCCTTGAGTAGGCTTTGATTGAGCAGCCGGTTGCTAGAACGGCGTCGCTCGTTACAATCTGATTCCGAAGGGATACCTTTGCGGCGTTCGAACAGCTCCAGAGAACGAGCAGAGATCCAAGCCTACAAGGGGCGTCGAGTTAGGCCGCAGCATGACTGTCCGGAAAAGGTCATCACTCTCCGTATACAAGTCCAGTTTTGTTCCACTTCTTGTGGTGGATTGCAACTGAGCGCATATTCCAGTGAAGACTGGTAGCTCGCCTGGACAGAGGAATCAGTTAATCTGTTTACATCAATCTTGCGGTGCTTGGTGTTTCGGGACCCTCCAAAACACATACAGATTTTCGCGCAGACCAGAGCATGATCTGAGTCAACGAAGGTGGACCAGAAGGACCTGCAGTCCAGTACGCTGCCACGCCATCTGAAGCTAATTGCAATGTGATCAATTTGAGACCACGGTTGTGTTGAAGAAGAGGGACGCTACGTTGCGGAACGCTTCTTCGTACGCCTGAGGTTAGTGCTCGAAAGAAACAGACGGTTGTCTTCGCACAATGTGAGAAGCCTCTATCCGTTATCAGAGCGGTTCTCATCAAGAGCGTGATGACCACCAAGGTGGCGTTCGTATGGTAACAGGCGGCCAACCCGTGCATTAAAATTCCCAACAAGGATAAAGGCATCCGACATTTTGGCAATAGTCAAGAGTTGTTGTAGATCCCGGTAGAATTCGTCCTTGACCGAGTCGCCACTGCAGTCAGTTGGAGCGCACACGGAGATCACAAACAAGTTGCGTCTCTCTTCGCGGTGCCTGTTGATTCTACATGAACCCCGAAGCAGAACTGCACATAGTCGGCTGTTAATAGGGCACCAGTCCAGTAGTGCCGCCTCCACCTTGCCACTTAGTGCTATATCTACACTAGCCAAACCCGCTGAGGCTGCTTCTGGATCTCCAGAAAGACGCAGATGATATGCGGCTTCGTGGTCAGTGGGGGATGTCAATGCATGCACAGTGCTGGGATTTGCGTTCGGGTTTCTGAAAGGCAGCAGACATCAATGTCTAGGGAATCTAGGGTACGCGCTAGACCGGCTTGCTGTCCATTCTGCATGAGTGTCCGAACGTTGAAGCAAACCAGACGGAACGAGGATCGGGGAAGAATAAGAGCCATAGGTTAAACTCCGTAGTTCGCAGCGCAAGCTAAATCGCAGCCAGATTGCTGAACACATGAATCGGGTAACGGAAAGTGAGGATTGTTAACAAACAAACAACTGGCGTGTGATGAAGTCGCGTGAAAGTGATTAGCAGAAACAGTAGCTGATGAGCACGTTGTAATACAGTCCATGGATGACAAATGAAGTCAATGCTTCTTCGATCGCTTCCGGGGCTTTTCCTACTTCAGGTGTAAGATCAACGGTGCGGTTGCCGCGCCCACGCAGTAGGTCAGGGAGCGGTTGCGTCAGCATGGTGAAGTGTGGCAAGAATCGGCGATAGTTGGTGACTATGCCTTTGAAGTGTCGAATAGCCCGTATTCGTAGAACGATGGATCTCACGGACCACCTGAGCTCGATCCTGCACAGATAGAAGGAAAGAAAATGTACTTGTCGTTATAGACAAGGTCGTATACTTTCAGCCGTTCAAACAAGAGTTGTAGATGCATTTGGTGTTATTCCAATGGAGTTGCCGCCTAAATGACGTCGATGGATGGGTGGACGAAGTCAAGTTCAAGTACGATACAGCCGATGAAATGTTGGAATGTTTGCGCCACATTCAGCACTCCGAATGGCATGCTTAAGAACCCGAAAAAACGCAATGATAGCAGTTTTCGTAATGTATTTATCGGCGATATGATTGTGATGATACGGTAGCACTATAACAATCCTCGGAAAAACGAGAAACAGGGAGAGTAGCGAAGATATAATGGATATGAGCAATCCGGCGGCACAACAGTTAGGTGCCTCCCACCTCCAGCTAACATGCATCATGATTATGGTATAAGGAATCGCATATGGGTCGGAGACTGTCGCGCTGTTGAGCGGGCGATAATTCGCACATGGGTGACAGTCTCCTAAGTTTCTTGGAACTATGTGAGTGGGCGAAGGTTAAGGGAGATTTGAAGGTCGGACGATCCCTGGCTCCAGCACGCGCTCGAACTCTGCGCGAGAAATTGTGGGCCTGTCCGGTATCCGTCTGTTGCCTTTGCCAAAACGGGCGCGTCTTTGGTAATTATACGATGCAGCGTGGCGCCTTTTGCAGCTGAAAAAGACGACGCAGGTCTGAAGACTTCAGGGTAACTATCAAGTGGCGAATTGTCAACCACTGAGTTAGCACAAGCGTACACCGAGCTTGGCAAAGGAACATCAGTGGAAATTCTAACGATGGAAAATTGTGCAGTTTTATCAATAAGCTGTTAGCGTTTAGCATCGACGAGTAAGTCGAATAGCTGAAGATAGTTCATTCCACTGATATGGCTCTGGAGGTCAGCAATGAAGATCAATTTTAACGACCCTGTCAGACTAAGGTTAAGCGCATAAGTGCGTTGGCTATAAACGAAAATCGTTGTTCCATTGGCAGCACACTAGTAGTGGATTAGTTTAATCTGGCGATCGGGTCTGGTGAGAGCATGCTTCCTTCAGCGTTAAAATCCAAGAAATAGTGAAGTCGGTAACGAAAAAGGGTCGACTGCTTTGGACAACAATGGCAGTTGGTATTAGCGAAGGAACAAGGAGGCGGACACGACAGCGCTTTAGATCCGTATTGCTGATGCTACCAACAAAAGTTCTCACTTGCACTTGCTAGGGATCATATGTGTTTTCGTGTTCGCAGCTCCGAGTAGCCAGATTCGGGGCTCGACGCCGTGTTGAACGGCGGCGACCACAGAATCGAAGCGTCGCTGCAGCTCCTTGACTTGGACGAATAAAGCAACAGGATCCTCGCCAGGCCTCATGACATCCGAAACTCAAATATAGCCATCTCAAACACTGTCAGCAGTCTCGGTCTATGGTGATGGCGCATTGTCTAGAGTGGATGATAGCATCAGGCTCCTGTCACCGCAAACTCTATGGGAACAGTCACGGGACGCTCGCAACTACACAAGAACCATGAGTAGCTTGCGCTGCACCACCCATAGCTCCATCCACACACCCTACTTCCGCTGTAAACCGGAAAGATTAAGATCGGGATGCATGTAGATGGGAGCCACATGACATCGACGGAGCCGGCCCATCCTCTTTCCACATACAAAACAGCGACATTCGTGTCTAAGTTGGGAATAATGTGTACAAGCCGTACATGGGGCGGCGGTTGGGCCGTAGTCCGCTCCACAATGGATTGTACCACACATTGAGCCTAGCACGGCCACAAGGACCGCGCACCTTCTATCCCTCAGTAAAGATTAGCAGTCTTCTGGAGCCAGGTATCGAGGTGGAAGATGTTAGATAGGTAAATGGAGAATATCTCAGCTGTTGTGCCGCAATAATATGATGCTTTTCTCAAACCGGGGATATCGAACGACCAAGCGAATTTGAAGGAAAATGAACACAAAAACTAACACCGAATATCCAACAGAATAACAGAACTGAGTAAATCAAATGATGTGAGATGCGCTTTATCCAGATTAAGATCTAGTTTAAATGCGTCTACGTAGGGCAATCGCAGTGAATAAGCACGATGTATGCAGTAGCAACCACAGCAGGAGGCACGGTGGCTGTAGTAGCACAAAGGATATTGATGATATCCGTGGGCAGCCGATGCAGTCACTATCCCTTGATGAATTTATCACCGGTGCGGCTGACTTGGAAAGGTTTTGTACTATTCCAAGAATATGAAAGGACTTAAAAGGATTGAACTCGTCCCTTTGTTGCCACACAACCACAAGCAGTTGCGCGTAAGGTAAGGATATCGTAAAAACACGAACCGAATCGCGCAGCCCTACGCACCAGTCTACGGAAAAGCGCTTGCATCTCCGTGTCAGAGTCAAAGAGAGCAGCAGCGGAGCGGAAGGTCAGTGCAATTCGAAACTGAGGACAGAGTAAATACGTTCCGAGACATCCAAACAACCGCACACAGTGAACACACACACCTTAGATTCCATGGGTCAATGGTAAAATTAAAAGCATTAGAAGACTTTCGACAACATAATTCAAACTTAAAGGAGAATCGTCGGGCCGAAAATGATACTATTTAAAGTACAAACAGGATGTGGCAAGGCAGACATGGTTCATTGGTTCATTGGTTAGTAGAGAGCAGAAGGAAGTTCCTCTGTCAGCTCCGTCACTTTCCGGACATTGCAAGGGTTGCTGGGATCATTGCGGAACAAGGTTCAGCAGAAGACCGCTATGGTTGTATTGTGGGAAGCAGAATCCCTGCGCACTCAGAGAGCGGGTATCCAACCGTCGTTTGAAACATTCCTCCGTCTCCGCGTCGACGACAGCTTCTGGCAAGCTGTTCCAGTCTTTAGATGAAGTGGGTTGGGGTACCGTCAGGTCAGCATGTATACGGTGGCCTAGAGACTAGCGGAGTTACGTAATAATTAACTGACATAAGAGTGGAGGGTGAGTCGAGTAATATCTTCGTTAACCGTCAGTCATGCAGGTGCGCCGCCGCCGCCACCCATGGTTCAATGGTGCAAGTTGCCGACATCCGGATATCATGGGGCAGGAAACCGGCAGGAGTCCAAAAAATCTGTACCACTAAGGAGACCCAGGTGGTCGAAACGGCAGTCTGGTGCTTCTCCTGAATAATGACTGCAGTGAACTTGATCGAAGCTACACGCCAATCCACAGCACTTAGTGGTAATACTCAAAATGTCTAGGCAGTAAATAAGCAGGTAACTAGGTCGAATAATAAAATAATGGGGACATTTATGGGACCAGAACATGAGAGCAAAGCTAGCCCCCGTGTGAAAGGCTGTCCGATTAAAACTCAATAATCGCGTGCACTAAAGCACTCCGCTCCATCAGAATATCATTAAGCGGAGAGGCGCGACAAAAGTGCGATATCGGAAAATTCGCTGATTGGGGAAGTTAAGCCTTAATCTCCTTGCCTCTATACAAGTAGCTTACGTTTCAATTCTAGAAACGTTCCGAATTCCGTTCAAACATATAAGCAAATACTAAAAGCTATCACAAAACTCGGTAAATGTGATTAAAGAGAACCAAACAGCAGATCGGTTACTGTCAACATATTTTAACTTCTTGATTAAGTGGTGCAATTACTTTGAAATCCGGCACTTGCATGACAGCTACCCGGTAGTCGCAGACCTAGCAGGGTACTTTAAAGATGACGTTTGTTTCACGGGTTTCCCGGGTTTGCGCAGAACGAGCAAGCGTAGCTTTTCGTTGGTTCTGCCTCGGGATCTTACGGCAAGGTCCTGATCTCGTCGGTAGGTACCAGATGTTGTGGGTCTCGACGCAGTAGTGGTGTTCAGCACAAGTATTCAGCGAGTTGAATGTGGGAACGTGGATACCTGAAACATGAGAGTGGAGTAGGTAAATTCGGCAAAGTTGGATAGAAGCCAAAATGATAGAAGCACCGCGTTTTAGCTTGGAAGACCAGCGAGGTAAGAGTCAAGCGTCTAGGCGCTGTTTGAAGGCCTCCGTATTGGGCGCTGAGACAACAACTTCAGGGAGGGCGTTCCAAGCGAAGGCAATACGCACACTGAAACTGTTTCTTCGGCACAGAAGGCGACTTCTATGAGTCATCAGTTTGAGCGATTGCCCTCGAAGATGATCTGTACGGGCGCGGACCAGCAATCCTGCGTTTGGGTGCCTGTTATTAGTCAGGACGGAATAAGCTAAGATAAGGTGGCAACGAAGCCTGCGATATTTCAGCGGGAAGAGGTTGAGGGCCGCCAGACGCTCTTCATACGAGACGTGGGATAGTCCGTCCACTCTCTTAGTGGCTCTGCGCTGTACAGTTTCCAGCATGGCCTCGTCCTTCTTCAGGTACGGCGGCTGGACAAGTATGTTGTACTCCAGCAGCGGACGTACTAAAGTGCTATGGAGACGGACAAATGTCTCTCTAGGGAAAGACCCTAGTGCACGTCCAAGGAGGGCCAGGCGAACGCTAGCCTTTCGCGCCAGTGTAGCTACATTGGCGCTTGGGCTCAGGTCGGCGGATATTATGATCCCCAGGTCGCGTTCCTGGGATGTGGCTTTAAGATGCACACCGCCGATATTGTACGGATTAGCCACACCTTGCCCAATGTGCATGGCTTTGCACTTGTCGATGTTAAACGGGAGCGAATTTTTCGAGGCCCAAGAATAAGCAGCATCGATATCTGTCTGGGGAAGTGCCTGATCACTTGGCCTGCGGATAGGTCGCCATATCTTAGCGTCGTCCGCATAAAGCAGTATGTGGCTGCTGATACAGGATGGGAGGTCGTTGATGAACAAATTGAACAGCAGGGGCCCGAGGATGGATCCCTGGGGCACCCCAGCCGTTGCAGCCAGAGCGCTGGAGAGTGCGCCGTTTACACGAACTCGGTAGGTGCGGCCAGACAGGTAGGTACTTAGCCAGCAGATTGTTTGCTGGTCGATCCCCAAACTCGGCAGTTTACTCAACAGCAGTGCGTGATTGAACCGGTCGAATGCTTTTGAGAAATCTACATAAACCATGTCAGTTGGAGTATTATTGTCTGCCTCTGCAGTCCAGGAATCAAGGGCTGCGAGAAGATTCGTGGTGCACGAGTGAGCCCTGCGGAACCCGTGCTGTTCTGGGGCTATTAAGGACAGACTTTCTAAATGGCTGCGCAAGAATTCGTCTATGATACTCTCCATTACTTTGGAGGCAGTGGGAAGCAGTGCTATCGGGCGATAATTAGAGGGGTTTGTCCTGTCACCACCCTTGTATATCGGCGTAATGACCCCTTGCTTCCAAGCATTCGGGTATTCGGCACTGGTGTAGGAGCGGCTGTACAATAAGGCAAGCGGCTCGGCCAGTACCGTAGCTCACTCACGTAGAAAAATGGGAGGGATCCCATCCAAACCCGGCGATTTGTCTGTCCTTCATTTTTTTAATTTCTCCAGAACTTTCTCTGATGTAAACTGCACGGGATGCCTGGCGGCAATGGGGGTAAAATTATATATATTATTATTATTATTGCTTAGATAAAGGGGCTATGGCCGGTTGTCCGAATTCAATAATGGGACGGATATGGGAGGTGAAGAGAAGTCTAAATATCTGCGGCGTCATTTTAGAGAATGATCTCCTTATGGCGCCCCACATCCTGTTCGCCGCAGCAGTTTTCTTTAACGTGTCAAGGGTCGTTTTGAGATCAGAGGAGATTATTGTCCCCAGGTCCTTTTCCTTGTGGCAATCTTGAGTAGGTGCCCGCCAATGTGATAGATGCCCAGTGGTTCAGCAGCACCTATAGAAAGGACTGAGCATTTATCTTTGTTGACCGGCAAACCCCACTTGATAGACCAAGAGTGTAGTAGATCAAGCGTTTCCTGTAATTGGTCGGCGTCTTCGAGGCTGGACACTTCCGACCATAGCTTGAGATCGTCTGCATAGATCAGACAGTCCGTTTGTAGCATACTTGGTAGGTCATGGATGTATATCTTGAACAATTCCGGTCCGAGAACGGAGCCTTGTGGTACGCCACTATACAAAGGCACGGGGATTGAAAGGGTATCGTTTACTTTGACTTGCATGTTCCGGCCTTGCAAGAAGTCACTGATCCATAGTAGGAGGTGCCCTGTCACGCCAATTCCGCAGAGCTTAGAGAGTAGTTCCTGATGTGGGACTCTCTCGAAAGCGTTGCTGAAATCGATGAAGACCACATCTAAACGTTTTCCAGCGTCCACTGATTTAGCCCACTTCTCACTAGCGACCAATAGGTTAGTGATGCAGGAGTGCCCCTTTCGAAAGCCATGCTGGGTAATTGAAGGGAAGTTCAGATCTTCGCAGTGTCGGTGGAGAGCAGATTTAATGAGCTTTTCCATGATCTTGCAGGCGACCGACGTAAAGCAAATTGGCCGATAGTTCGCAGGGTCCTGGCGGTTTCCACCTTCGTATTTCGGCATAACTACGCCGGTCTTCCAATTGACAGGTAGTTGACCAGCTTTAAGAGAGAGCTGAAAGATTTGACAAAGTGGGACGGCAATGAATTCTGCAACCATCTTGAGAAAATGTGGATGTAACCCGTCTGGGCATGGTGAGGAAGAGTTCAGTTCTAGTAGTAGCTTCAAGGTAGCACCTGCATCGATATCGATATGTTCCAGAGGTACTGTATGTGTAACTACATGAGGGTTTGCGAGGCTGTCTCCCTTCGTATATACTGAGGAGAACTGTAGAGCCAAGAGGTCAGCTTTGGCGTCATCATAGTGTATCATACCTGGCTCATTAGTAGGAATTCCACAGCCCGTCTTGGAAGATCTATTAAGGTATAAAAATAGTATCTTTGGCCTAGAGAGAGATTGTTCGGCCAGGCTATGCTCGTATCGTTGTCTCTTTTTACGTTTCTGCAGGGAGCAGAAGTTCCTAATGGCTTTGTATTTAGAGTAGTCTGAGTCTAAGCGGGAAAGCTTGAATCTGTCCCATAGTTTTCGTCGTTGTTTCATGTTGGCCCTGAGTTCTCGGTCGATCCAGGGGGACCCTTAGAAAGAGGCGTTACTGTGGAATGGGACGGCCTCTTCGATGAGGAGTCTCAATTTGCGGCATAAATCGTTCCCAAGCAGAATCGAGATCTAAGTTTTGTGGAACATTCCAGCCCAATGTACCTGCTGCCACCCTTAGCTTGAATGCGTCGGTTCGCCAGAAGTTGCGACGGTGCCCTCCGGGTTCGGATAGCTAGACGTTTAGTCCATAGGAAGGAGATTGTACAACGGTCACTTTTGCTTATTGGTGGTAGAAGGGTCAATTCTGAGTCATCTGCCAGGGACGGAGTGAGCACAAAATCAAGAGTGTGCGGAGTCTGGCCGGGAAAAAGCCTAGTGGGCGATGTTATATGCTGGGTGAGATTCGTTTTGAGGACAGTTTCAAGGAGGCTGGTGTCAAATGACTCCGGTGAAATGTGGCAGTGTATTAGGTCCCAACTGACATGCGGGGCATTGAAGTCACCCACAATAAGACAATCTCTGCGGTTTCTACGCGAGCTTATAAAGTCTAGTACAGAAGTACCATGTCCCCACGGGGCTTTGTAGATGACGCCAACCATAAGGGATTTGAAGCCATCGTTGACCCTACACCAGAGTAGGTCTGCGCCACCAACAGCGTCGCTGACGGCTTCTACGAGATGAACTTTAAGATCCTCTCTCCAGTAGAGAACTACGCCACCACCAACTCTTGCTCCAGATCGGTCAGTACGGAAAAGTTGGTATCCTGAGATGTGGGTCTCAGAGTCAGAGATGTCTGAAGTGAGCCAGGTCTCATGAATCTTTCTTCGTGGTTCATTAAACTTAGGATTGATGAGGTGCTAGGCGGGATTGATGAATCTAAAAATGAAAACTCCATTATCCCCAAAATTATCATCATCAATATTCGTTAGTTGAAGGTAAGAAACCCACTTCAACTATTGTGAAGCAGTAAAAGATGAAAAGGTTCAAGTCCAAGCAGGTTACCCGGGGAAAGTTGCGGGGTTGCGGACTTGAGCTTACAGGTGGCGCATCCAGGATTATTTGATGCCACTCGCATAATGTCAGCTGCTCCGGAATTCAAGGACACTACGTGCATCTCGCTGATTGGTTTGGGAAACCAGCGCTGTGAATCTCCCAAGGCTGACCTTGCAGGAAATTCGGAAGGCAGCGTTGCTAGACCTTTTAAGTTAAAGAGAAAGAAGCAAGTTGGTCGTTTACGAAACAACTCAAGTGGGACGGAACCTGACAAGGTTTCTGCTCGTGTTGACCTACAAGAGCCTAATCTTGACCCAGCATTGCAGGCGGCGAACGATAATGACGCGGCGTCAAAAAACGGGTTGTCCCCTCGGGTGCTGCGCCCGAGGGGAAACAACCGCGTCAAGCAGGACTAATTGTATAGTATACCAATTGCTGCAGTGTGAGGAACAAATGGGGAGAGATGGTGAGGCGCTGCGGATGTGCTGATGTTGTTGCCTTGACAGAGACATGGCTTTCTCCGAGCGACATGGTTAGCGACCTGCTGGTAGATTTCGTTAGTTACCGAGTAGATAGGCCTGATCACCACACTGGCGGGGGAGCACTACTGCTTATAAAGCGCCAGTATAGTCATTGGGAGGCTCCGTTTATGATGAGTAATACGAACGTTCAGGTGGTGTCTTGTTACTTAAGGATGATGGGCAGGTTAGAGATCTTTATATGTGTCTACCGCAGTCCATCGTCCACACGAGAGGAGGACAAAGAGCTCGGTGCACTATTGAGGCGCGTAGTGGTTGCTGCGCCTAATTTCCTAATAGTTGGTGATCTAAACCTTCCTCATGCGGATTGGCAAGGCACCAAAACAGAGCGGATACCTTGGAACAGGAACTGGTTGACTGGATGCATGAGAATGCACTTGAACAATACATCAATATACCGACCAGGAGCCGAATCGGGAGTGCCCCCTCCACGTTGGATGTTGCTATCACCAAACACGGTCGTTTCGTAGAGCTACAAGTGGAAGCACCTTTAGGTAGAAGTGATCACTGCGTCCTCACTTTCTGCCTAAATACATTGAAGCCTGCACGACATTCTCGCCTCGTGAGAAATTTCAGCTGCATTGACCACATGAAATTGAGGGATAGAGCCCTCCAGGTCAATTGGATCCCTGACCAGGAACAGGCATCATTGGAACAAAGGTGGTCTGTGCTTAAAACTGGTTTAGTACAACTATTGAATGAGTTTGCTCCTCTTCGTCCTGCGAGACACTTCAACAAGCCTCGGTGGTGGAGGAGGAGAATTGATCGAGCTCTAAAGAGACGAAATGAGAAGTGGAAAATATTCAATGAGGCCAGGGGCTTTCGACGATGGCTACAGTACACAAAAAGCCGGAATACGGCTATCAATATGCAGCGGCAGGCTAAATACTCTTATGAGCTTCGGCTGGTCCGGTATGCGAAAACAAATCCAGTGTTACTACGGCTATGTTCAGTCTAAAGCCTCCCTAAGAGAGGACGTTGGGTGTCTAATTATGGAAGATGGCAGCCAGGCTGTGGAAGCCAGAGATAAAGCTGAAATGCTGCTAAGAGTCTTTCAGAATCTGCATAGGAGCGACAATGGATGTGCTGCACCATCGCAGCCACACTGTGTCAGCAGTTATATAATGCAGGACATCGTGCTGACTGCGCAAGAGGTCTTTACTGTGATGACTAACTTGAATCCCTTCAAATCAGCCGGTCCTGACGATGTACATCCGGCAATAGTCAAGCCACTAGCTGACATCTTTCAATATCCTGTTCTGGAGCTGTTCAACTTGTCGCTCCAGGAATGCAAGTTGCCACGAGACTGGAAGGAAGCAGCCATAGTTGCGATTCACAAGGGTGGCTCCAAATCGGAGCCCCTTAACTACAGACCCATCAGTCTAACCTGTGTTCTGCTCAAGTGTTTAGAGAAGCTTATAAGAAACCGGATTTGTGAGCATTTGGCGGAACACAGTCTACTTAGAGCAGAGCAGCATGGTTTCATTAAAAAGAAGTCGTGTCTCACTAATCTACTGTGCTTCCTCGATGAGATTACTCGATGTCTTGACGACGGGATTCCGGTAGAGGTCTGCTATCTTGACTTTAGCAAGGCTTTCGACTCAGTAAATCACCGTTTCCTACTTGAAAAATTAGCATGGTTCGGAGTACATCCTAGACTTCTGTCTTGGGTGTCAGAATTCTTATGTGGGAGAACGTTTCGAGTTAGAATCGGTGATGTGAGTTCTAGTGTTGGCGTGGCCTACAGTGGAGTGCCCCAAGGATCGGTGCTAGGTCCACTTTTGTTTCTTATGTTTATAAACGACTTGGCTCCTCTTATTGAAGACCCCTGTTACATCTTTGCGGATGACTTGAAGCTAGTCAGCAGGGGCAACCGTGCAACACTGGCCAAGGATATCATCAGTGTGGTAAACTGGTCGAAGCAATGGGACTTGCCCTTGAATGCAAGCAAGTGCCAAATTCTGACCACTAGTAGAGACGTACTTGCAGTTCAGACTTCCTTTGGGCCCTTCCACTTACAATGCACTACCCAGGCACGCGATTTAGGAGTCATCATGACGAGCAGCTTCAAGCCTTCGATGCAATGTCGATACGCCGCCAACAAAGCGCGACGAGAATTGTTTCGCCTCAGGAGGGCTCTGTGTAATACCAAGCCAGAAGTGTTCCTGTTACTATACAAAGCAGTGGTTAGGTCACACTTAGAGTATTGTGTTCAAGCTTGGTCGCCCTATCTCCGTGGTGATGTTCTTTGCCTGGAGAAGATTCAAAGACTAGCAACCAGGATGGTTTCACGGGTTTGCGCAGAACGAGTAAGCGTAGCTTTTCGGTGGTTCTGCCTCGGGATCTTACGGCAAGGTCCTGATCTCGTCGGTAGGTACCAGATGTTGTGGGTCTCGACGCAGTAGTGGTGTTCAGCACAAGAACTCAGCGAGTTGACTGTGGGAACGTGGATACCTGGAACAAGAGAGTGGTGTAGGTAAATTCGGCAAAGTTGGATAGAAGCAAAATGATAGAAGCGCCGCGTGTTAGCTTGGCAAATGGCCAGATCTTAGCAACGTGGAAGACCAGCGAGGTAAGAGCCAAGCGTCTAGGCGCTGTTTGAAGGCCTCCGTATTGGGCGCTGAGACAACAGCTTCGGGGAGGGCGTTCCAAGCGAAGGCAGTACGCACACTGAAACTGTTTCTTCGGCACAGAAGGCGACTGCTACGAGTCATCAGTTTGAGTGAGTGCCCTCGAAGATGATCTGTACGGGCGCGGACCAGCAATCCTGCGTTTGGGTGTCTGTTATTAGTCAGGACGGAATAAGCTAAGATAAGGTCGCCACGAAGCCTGCGATATTTCAACGGGAAGAGGTTAAGGGCCGCCAGACGCTCCTCATACGAGAAGTGGGATAGTCCGTCCACTCTCTTAGTGGCTCTGCGCTGTACAGTTTCCAGCATGGCCTCGTCCTTCTTCAGGTACGGCGGCTGGACAAGTATGTTGTACTCCAGCAGCGGACGTACTAAAGTGCTATAGAGACGGACAAATGTCTCTCTAGGGAAAGACCCTAGTGCACGTCCAAGGAGGGCCAGGCGAACGCTAGCCTTTCGCGCCAGTGTAGCTACATTGGCGCTCGGGCTCAGGTCGGCGGATATTATGGTCCCCAGGTCGCGTTCCTGGGATGTGGCTTTAAGATGCACACCGCCGATATTGTACGGATTAGCCACACCTTGCCCAATGTGCATGACTTTGCACTTGTCGATGTTAAACGGGAGCGAATTTTTCGAGGCCCAAGAATAAGCAGCATCGATATCTGTCTGGAGAAGTGCCTGATCACTTGGCCTGCGGATAGGTCGCCATATCTTAGCGTCGTCCGCATAAAGCAGTATGTGGCTGCTGATACAGGATGGGAGGTCGTTGATGAACAAATTGAACAGCAGGGGCCCGAGGATGGATCCCTGGGGCACCCCGGTCGTTGCAGCCAGAGCGCTGGAGAGTGCGCCGTTTACACGAACTCGGTAGGTGCGGCCAGACAGGTAGGTACTTAGCCAGCAGATTGTTTGCTGGTCGATCCCCAAACTCGGCAGTTTACTCAACAGCAGTGCGTGATTGACCCGGTCGAATGCTTTTGAGAAATCCACGTAAACCACGTCAGTTGGAGTATGATTGTCTGCCTCTGCAGTCCAGGAATCAAGGGCTGCGAGAAGATTCGTGGTGCACGAGTGAGCCCTGCGGAACCCGTGCTGTTCCGGGGCTATTAAGGACAGACTTTCTAAATGGCAGCGCAAGAAATCGTCTATGATACTCTCCATTACTTTGGAGGCAGTGGAAAGCAGTGCTATCGGGCGGTAATTAGAGGGGTTTGTCCTGTCACCACCCTTGTATATCGGCGTTATGACCCCTTGCTTCCAAGCGTTCGGGTATTCGGCACTGGTGTAGGAGCGGCTGTACAGTAAGGCAAGCGGCTCGGCCAGTACAGTGGCGCACTCACGTAGAAAAATGGGAGGGATCCCATCCAAACCCGGCGATTTGTCTGTCCTTAATTTTTTTAATTTCTCCAGGACTTTCTCTGATGTAAACTGCACGGGATGTCTGGCAGTGATGGGGGTAAAGTTAGCGCCTTCCATTGTACTGCGTGCGAAGGTGCCGAAAACGGACTCGTACTGAGTCTTCAGCAATTCCGCAGCTTCTTTGTCCGACGTTGTGGTATTGCCTACGGGTCCGAGCAGGCTGCCAACGGCAGCGCGCGATTTAGTGAGAGACGCTATATGCTTAAAGAAGACCTTGGGGTTATCGGTGAAGCTTTTAGCGAGAGAGAGCTGGTACGCTTTTCTGTCCTGGCGAACAGCTGCTATACAGGAATTTCGCACTCTACAGTATTGTGCTCGCGAATCAGAGTCGCCAAAAAGTAAGAATCTGTCCCAGAGGGCTTTCTTCTCCCTGATCAGCCTAAGCGTAGCAGGCTGAAGTTGCCTGTGGCGTTTCGGCGCATAAGCGCGCACTGTGGGGACGTGTGCCCTAATTGCGTCGTGGATGTGAGCGGCGATGTAGTTCCAATGGTCGTCGACTGTGGGGGTTTGTGCTGCCAGGGACCAGTCGACTCGTGAGAGGAAATCTTTGATCGCGTCATAGTCCGCTCGACGAAAGTTAAGCCTGATGGGCAGTGCTTTAGCGTTGAGCGTGACGTTCGCCACCACACGAAAACTGATAACTACATGATCACTTGCACCAACTGGGGCGCTCAAATTAACGTTGTCAATTAGATGTGGCTCGTTGGTGAGCAGCAAGTCGAGTTTCGACGGGTTTTGACCGTCTCGCCACCGAGTGTACTGCTGTACGTGTTCGGTTAGGCCATGTTCTAGAACACTGGCAAGAAACTCAAGGCTGTGCTGACTGCGAGCTTGGCCAGAGGTAAAGTCTATCTCCGGGAAATTAAAGTCACCTGCGACGAGTAGGGGGGCACCCAAATCTGAAGTAGCTGCTCGGAGGGCGGCGTTCCAGCACCGCAGCCATTCTGGCGCAGCTGAGGGAGGGCGATAAACCACTCCAAGGGTGAGACTGGTGGAACCAGAGCCGCGGACGCGAATCCAGAGGGATTCGGGAAGAGATAGTAGTTCCGGAGATTTGAGAGGGACGCATGTGAGGCGGTCTGATACATACACAGCTACGCCTCCGCCTTTGCCGCTTTCACGATCGTTTCGAAAGAGCACGTATCCCGGGATAGCTACCTCGGCGTCCACAACGTCTGGGCAGAACCAGGTTTCGGTTATACATATAACTTTAGCTTGCGTGTCCAGCGCAAGGGAAGAGATTTCGGACACCTTGTTCCGTAGCGATAAAGCGTTGGTGTACAAGCAGTTCCACGTGCTAACATGAACTGCTGGCGGGCAGTGGCTTGAAGGCATAGATGGTAGGGTAGTTCCAGTGTGGTTTGCGCCGACCCCACAGGGGCCGGCGCCTACTCGTTTTTTGGTATATCCACAAGTCGCGTAATAGGTAGTGATGGCGTGGCTCGGCTGAGTGGCGTGGAATTACGTCCCTGAATTTGCCTGCGCTCCTCCCGCGGTTTGTCTGGATGCATCCTGACTTCGTACGGGAAGTTTCCACGTAGCTCGTACCACCGTTGTAGTACAGTCTGGCGCATCTCAGGAGTGAAAAGAATGACCCTGAGCAGTTTAGGCGCCTGTATCTGCGAGAGGTGAGCTGGCCTCGGCAGCCGGTGAACAGACCACGCCCCACAGTTGTCCACTGATAGGTTAAGCTGCGACCGAATATAGCACCACTGCTGAACATCGTGGCGGGATGATTCAACCGGGTCGGCAGTGTGGAGTTCTGGGACTCCGTGTATAATTATACTGCAAGCTCTATCGTGGTTGGCGCACGTGCTGTTGATACGCGCCTCTCTTCTTGCCTCCCTCACAACCCAGGGAAAGTCTGGCTGGGCGCGGATCTTTGTGTTCAGTTTATTCAAGCAAGCCGATGCCAAGAGCGTTTCCTCGACGTCATCAGCACTTTCCAGAGTGACGCGTAACGGCCTTGGGCGTTTGTCACCTGGTGAGCGGGGTGCGCGTAGACGGCAGAGAGAGGGCGAGGAGGTAGGCGGCAGTCCAAGGAGTTGCCGCAAGGATTGCCATTGGGATAGATCGGCACTGGCTCTGTGGGATAGTGACGGGTGGTCGCTCTCGTCCACATTGAACAGTATCAAAGTCTTGCGGTTGAATTCTGGCAAGCCACTGCTCCGAGGCGTATTGGTGCCTTGGCTGCATTGTGAGGGCCTCGGCTGTGTAACATGTGTGAACTGGGGACCTGGGTTCTCCTGCGATTGCATGGCGCACTGAGTGTGCTTGGCGCAGTTTTTAGCACGGTGTTTGTCCCTCGATTGTTTGGGGGGGTTGCGACATTTGCACCGTGGGATTTCGACACTGGTTCCTGTGGTCTGCTCACTTGCTGGCGAGTCATCCGTTAGTTTTCGGGTGTTGCTCCCACTTGTAATCAGAAACGGATGCGGGTCGCGTGGAGGAGATGAGCCAAGGATCATAGGTATGGTGTCGTCCAGCTCCTGTTCACCGGAGACTGCTCCTGCAGGCAGAGGGTTGCTTGGGCAAACACAGTCGAAGCCTTGAGGTTGTGGTGAAGATGTAACTGAGATGTCGACTGATGCCAAGTCACGAGTATCAACGCCTACGTTTGCTACTAAAACGCCAGAAGGCAAGTCACAAGTGTCGACGCCTTTAGATGTGGACTTCGTCGAGACTTGCAAATCCCTGCAAAAGTTTCTAAAGGCTGCCACATCTAGAGAGCCAATAGGGCTGTTTTTGAAGCCTCTGTGAAGTAACTTTGCGCAGTCGTTGCAAACCCACTTAGCTTTGGTATGTGAAGTGTAGAAGTCCGCCTCCGGCTGTGTGAGTTTAGCACAGCGCCCGTGGTACTGTCGCTTGCAACAAAGACAGCGAACATGTGGTGGCGACTCGGAGTGACAAACGTAGCATGTACTGTTACGTGCAACTGTTGGCATCGGGACGTTGATCCGATGGTGATTAGAGTGAATACAGTAAACACAGTAAACAATGTAGATGACAAGGTGGGAAAACGACCTAATGCAATCAGAACAGCAGATACGGATGTAAACAGAGAAAAAAACCGGAACGGACTCACAGCGGATTCCACTCCACTTCAGGTCTTGATGACAGCGATCCGATCAGGACCGTCCACCAAAGAAATCTGTCTTGATGATAGCGATCAAATAATAGATGGAACGAAGTAAAGGTTTCACACTCAGTCTCTTTAGAATACGCTTGGATGCCGGATTTGAAGGCGAAAAACTTTCAGATGGAGATCGGACCGTGACTCTCACATCTGAGATTTGCCTAGCCACGGGTTCGGTTCCGTAGGTATGCTGGGCCAACTGGAGAGGATGCCACTTAATGGCATATACATGTTAACGTGGTGTATGTTTTGTATTGAAGACGGTTAATGTGGTTCTCATAGTCGGTTGTTGTGATAGACTACAGGAGTATTGGAAATCATTTGGCGCCACATTTGTAACTGTCATCATGGTGGATGAATCTGAAAGATTCTGCCTTTTGGTGCGTACAATTATCAGAAACTTGATGAGGTTGAGCCCGATGTAAAGAAATTTGCAACTGCCGCAGCTTTTTACAAGCATACGGCTGTGATTCCACAGCATTTTTCAAAATTTCAAACCGCGCGCCGACGAGCAGTTTTCGTAGGTCAACGGGGGAAGCCGTATGAAGATCGCCTAAAGAGCCTGAGGTTGTTTTCCCTCGAACGGCGTAGACTGAGAGGCGATCTGATAGAAACATTTAAGATCATGAAGTGCCACAGTGCCACCGTGCCCTCTGATTTATTTGAACTGGCTGATTCTGAACGCTTGCGTGGACATCGCTTGAAGCTCAAACAGCAGAGGGCTAGACTGGACGTCAGGGCTAAGTTCTTCTCGAATCGTGTAGTGCGCAACTGGAATAAGTTGCCTTCGGAACTAATGGATTGTGAGACTGTGGTTGCCTTTGTAGCGCCCAAAAATATAACTCTTATCTTTCATGTACAATTTACTTGTTGACCGATTGTACATTACTCTATCTTGTTTTAATCTTACAACCGGCTCGAGACACAACTGCCTTGTAAGTCCCCGCGCTCACGTGTACGCTCTTGCCTCGCTTCATCCGTCCGCTTCTTGTTGTAGCCCATCGAATACAGTCTGCTGTGTCCGACTCCAATTGCCTTCTGATATCCGCGCTTAATTTCGCGCATCGTCTCGGACTAGTATTAACTAGTCCTACAAATTGGTGACCCCGATTCGCACGCGCGAATTCAACATTTTTTCTCGTTTGTATTTTTTTGGTGAGTTCGTTCCTTTTGCTCGATTATATACCTATATTCATTTGTTTCTTGCGTAATTTTAGTACTTTTATCGTATTTTGTTCGTTCTTTATCTTTCGACTCACATTTCGAGAGTTACATCTGAGTCGTTTCACAGCGTAACCATGCTTCCTTTGGCTGTTCCAAGTTTCATGGAACACAGTCCAGAAGTTTGGTTTAAGGTATTCGAGATCGAACTAGAAAATAAGGGCATAACGGCGGACCGTCCAAGGTACAATCAGCTCGTCCCACGCCTTCCTCCGTCGGTAGTGACGCTGATTGAGGACGTTCTACTCTGCCCATCGAATGAGGCAAAGTATGAAACGATGAAGCAAGCGATTTTGAAAGAGTTACTACCCGGCGCACGAACACTATTTGAGCAGCTCAATGGTCTCCAGCTTGGAGATCGCAAGCCGTCGGCATTGCTCCGCGAACTTCAGCGCATCGCTGGTCCCTTATTCTTGAGCGAAGAAGGGATAAAGGAGCTGTGGTTTGCACGTCTCCCAGAGCCATTGCCGGTAATGCTGTCCATGTTTATGGATGCACCCTTGAAAGACTTAGCTACCAAGGCAGACGCTGCGTTCGAACGTTTTCCGCAGCAGACGACCAGTAACTCCGGTGACGTATTCTCACCGATGAAAACCGAATCCCATGTTTGTTCCCAGTCGCTAGACCGATCTGACTCTAAAGACGAGGAAATTGCGCTACTTCGCAGCAGGATAGCAGCAATGAAGGCTTCGAAGTAGCGGGTGCCACGGTCAAATGCTGACCACGTGTTGGCTACCGTTCATTGCGGCTCGTCTGTGCCTGCACCGAGTACGTCACGTTCGGCACGAAAGCGCCACATTTTCCTCACAAGTTCTCAGTCAGATAATGTCAAGCCCGTCGAAGAAGTATGTTGGTATCACCGCCAATACGGTGGAAGAGCTAGACGTTGTCGGGCTCCCTGCATTAGGCACGACCCAGGAAAAACGAATAGCCCGCATACTAGCACTACAAACGTGTCAGTCAATAACCAAGCAAACCGACTGTTTTACGTTAAGGATCGACGTTCTTCCATCACCTTTCTCGTCGACACGGGAGCGGAAATCAGCGTCATCCCAGCGACCGCTAGCGACAAGCACTCGGAGCCTAGGTACAATTTACGAGCAGCAAACGGCTCGCCGATAGCTTCATACGGTCAGCGCATGATGAACCTAGATTTAAATCTCTGCAGAGACTTTCACTGGGTTTTCACGGTTGCGTCAGTACCTTTTGCAATTATCGGCATCGATTTTCTTCGCCATTTCGGATTGCTTGTCGACGCGTGTCGCAACGATATTTTAGATGATCATACGAAACTAAGGGTTGATGGTGTCCTTTCAGATGCCCCGATAATCAGCCCTGTATTTCGGATCGCAGACGCACCGTCCGACTACTTGAGCCTCCTCTCCGAACACCCGCGACTGGTTCGACCGGCTGCAGAGCTTCCACCAGTCACGACAGAGGTCGCTGACCACATAGTTACGCGCGGTCAACCAGTTAACGCACGACCAAGACGGCTTGCTCCAGACAAACTACGGGCAGCACGAGCCGAATTTGACCACATACTTCAACTTGGTATCGTTAGACCGTCCAACAGCCCATGGGCGTCGCCTCTGCACATGGTCCCGAAGACGGTTGTGGGGGACTGGCGTCCTTGCGGCGACTATCGATCCTTGAATACGGTAACCACGCCTGATCGCTATCCGATCCCACACATAGTGGATCTCACCGCCAGTCTGGCGGGTAAAAGTATCTTCAGCAAAATCGACTTGGTACGCGCATACAACCAAATTCCGGTAGCCGAAGCGGACATCGCTAAAACTGCCGTGACGACTCCATTTGGTTTGTTCGAGTTTCTGCGCATGCCATTTGGCCTAAGGAACGCCGCGCAAACTTTTCAGCGTTTCATCGACCAAGTTTGTCGCGGTTTAGACTTCGCTTACGCGTATCTTGACGACATTTTAATCGCAAGCTCTTCACGAGAAGAGCACATACGCCACGTACGAACACTTTTTGATCGTTTATCTCAACACGGGGTGACGATCAACGCAGAAAAGTGTTCGTTTGGTGTCGATTCAGCCCATTTCCTGGGCCATAGTATCTCTTCTGCAGGCGTCGTGCCACTGCAGGATAAAATTCAAGCCATCATCGACTATCCCGAGCCTCATTCTTTCAAGCAGCTCAGGCGTTTTGATGGCCTTGTTAACTTTTACCGTCGATTTATACCCAACTGCGCCTCGCTAATGCAACCCCTCACGGACCTTCTCCGAGGGAAACTAAAGAAGTTCGAATTTCCTACCGCAACACGCGCTGCTTTTAAGTCGCTGAAGGAGGCTATCGCCAACATAGCTTCTATAGCGCATCACGATCCGGCCGCCCCACTGTCCCTTAGTACTGACGCCTCGGACGTCGCAGTCGGCGCTGTTTTGCAGCAACGCGTAGCCGACACGTGGCAGCCCTTAGCGTTTTCCTCCAAACGCCTACAACCTACCGAATCTCGCTACAGCACGTTCGGTAGAGAACTACTAGCCGTATATCTAGCGATACGTCACTTTCGACACATCCTAGAAGGCCGCTCCTTTGTCGTCTTCACTGACCACAAACCCCTAACTTACGTGCTCGGCTCGACTACCGACCGATACTCTCCTAGAGAGTCGCGCCACCTTGACTATATCGCTCAGTTTACGACCGATATACGGCATGTCTCAGGTGTGCACAACGCCGTCGCCGATGCACTTTCCCGCATTCAAGCTATTTCCGCTGACGCCGGCACTGCTATCGACTTGGCAGCCATGGCCACAGCACAACTCAACGATCCTGAGGTTGAACTACTACGCAGGTCTCCCTCATTGGATATACGACCCGTTCCGCTGACATCATCAGACGGAACGATACTCTGCGATTTATCTCTGGGCACGCCGCGCCCAGTCGTCCCACGTGAGTTTCGGCAGACCGTGTTCGACGCGTTGCACGGCTTGTCTCATCCAGGCGTTCGTGCATCGGTTAAACTCGTAACCGCACGATTCGTTTGGCGCAATGTTAATCGGGACGTCCGTACTTGGGCAGCTGCTTGCCTTCCGTGTCAACGCGCGAAGGTGCACAAGCACACGAGAAGCCCATTAGGCACGTTTCCGACGCCAGACGCACGCTTTCATCACGTGCACGTCGACCTCGTAGGTCCTCTACCGCCTTCCAAAGGCTCTGTATATCTACTGACCTGCATCGATCGATTTACTAGATGGCCTGAGGCCGTCCCCATCCCAAATTGCTCCTCGGAAACGGTAGCGAAAGCTTTTATGGAGCGCTGGGTAGCTCAATACGGCTGTCCCGCCATCGTGACCACCGATCGAGGGTCACATTTCTCGTCGACCTTTGCCACGTTGCTTAAGGATTTAGGCTGTCGCCACGTCCAGACGACGGCGTATCATCCGGCCGCTAACGGCATGGTGGAGCGTTTTCACCGCCAGTTGAAGGCAGCGCTACGTGCGCACGCAGATCCTTCATGGTCTGAAACGCTTCCCCTCGTTCTCCTAGGCTTAAGAAACACGGTTAAAACCGACTTCGACGCCACACCAGCGCAGCTAGTCTACGGTTGCACGCTGCGGTTGCCCGGACAGCTGGTAGCACCAGCCCCATGTACTTCCACTTTTGACTACGGAAGTTACACTGACCGATTGGCTCACCAGATGCGTGAGCTACGTCCACCCGCTCCTCGATCGCAGAAGACACCAGTGTACGTGCCCGAGAAGCTGTCTACGTGTTCACACGTCCTTCTTCGCGCAGACGGTGTTCGACAGCCTCTTCAGTCGCCGTACATAGGACCCTTCAAGGTGCTGCATCGTGCGAGTAAGGCGTACACTATTGACCGCGGTGGTCGACACGAAGTCGTCACCATCGACCGTCTAAAACCCGCCTTTATGGAAGAAACCCCTCGCCTACTTCGTCTAGTAGTGCTTCGTGCGACGTCACAACTCATCGCACCAGCTTACAGCATCCTAGTCCAGTTCATCCAGACCACGATCTCGGTCTACAAGCCGTTCCAGCATCTCCCGAATCTAGCCCGCCGCCTCCCACGACCAATCGCCGTGGTCGGGAGGTACGTAAGCCCGTCCGTTTCTCCGACTATGTACAGTGTAAATATTTTTAGCTTTGTAGATATTGTATATATTTGCCCCGTTTTTGGTCGATCAACGTTTTGAAAACAAACAAAAATATCAAAAACCTCCGAAAAACCTTTTTCGAAAAAATATTCAAAAACCAAAAAATATTTAAACACGCAGATCATTCGTTTGTTCTTTTTGGCGTTTTCTGCGCGTGTTTTTCTATTTTCTCGTCTTTACATGCCCCAACCCTCCCCTTCGATCGACTGGCCCACACGAGGAATGTTTTCGAGGACCCTGACGCGAACACTGGTCGCTTCTCCGCGGGACGAGGATCGCTTCTCCGCGAGACGAGGGTCGCTTCTCCGTGGGACCATGGTCGTTTTCTTCGTGGGACGAGGGTCGCTTTGGCGCGGGGCGGGGTGCGGCGGGGGAGAGACCACTCCCAAGCGCACCGTTTGGCAGCAGCGGAGGTTGAGGTCCTGTCGGCCTTTTTCTGGACTAGCCAGTTTTTGTAGTCCGACAAGCCCGCTCCAACGGCTCGCCGAAATGCACCCTGCCCTGCATTCAATAAATAACAAATCATAAACGGCACAGCGGACTCCGACTTCCGACGAACCCCCATTTACACGAACGCACGCCCATTTTTACTCGGCACGATTTCGCCTTACGAACCTCGTTTCAACATTCCTTTTCGATTTCGAAGGCTTTCTATGTTCAGCCTTCTAGGGGGGAGCTCTGTAGCGCCCAAAAAGATAACTCTTATCTTTCATGTACAATTTACTTGTTGACCGATTGTACATTACTCTTCTTGTTTTAATCTTACAACCGGCTCGACACACAACTGCCTTGTAAGTCCCCGCGCTCACGTGTACGCTCTTGCCTCGCTTCATCCGTCCGCTTCTTGTTGTAGCCCATCGAATACAGTCCGCTGTGTCCGACTCCAATTGCCTTCTGATATCCGCGCTTAATTCCGCGCATCGTCTCGGACTAGTATTAACTAGTCCTACACCTTCAAAGCAGGCCTAGACAGGTGCTGGCCGCGTATTTTTCCGGAATTAATATAATCCTATCCAATTTATTCGCATTGATATCCGATGTTGATCCTTGTAAAAGCAAACATTGCTCTCGCTTTTGCTTCATTTCTTTTTGTAGTGGCAAGGAGAGGCGATCAAAAGTCGAAGTGCCGGGGGCTCTGGTTCGCTTACCGGTACAAGAAGCTGGACGCTCGTTAGGCGGAATCCTGTGTCGTCCACGGATTTTGACCTGACCTGACCTGAGGACAGGGACGATAGGATTATCTCGTGAGTGTGCCTTCTTCAGCGGGTTGTTGAAGCAGGAATTGGCGGACTTTGAAATTCTGATGGACATAGAATAAAGATCGCATCACTCCTTATCCAACCGATTAATGCCATGTATCTTGCACTACCAGTACCTGCTGGGAGGGCTACACGAAGTAAGAAAGAGAAAAATGTGAAGTCAGAAGGCAAAAGAGAAAGTGGAAAGAGTTAAGCAAGCAGAATATCAAGGTTTATGAGTCGTTAAAAAAGAACTGAAGTGTGAAGTTGAGTCATTTGGGAAAATGGAAAGATTTCGTTTTTGCCACCCAAGAAGATCGAGGTGGGGCGCAGAACCCTTAGCCGTGGGTTCTCTAACCAAGTGATCTTGAAATGATTTCCAGAAATCTATAATTCGGGGCCACATACGAGTTTCCCTTATAATCCTATCAGACCCTGGTATCTGTATTTCAAGCGGGTGGCCGCGGAGATAGGTAACGTAGCGGGAATACATAGCCCCGACAACTCCGGTCCGATCTCACCCGTCATATAGGACAAGTGAGGGCAGGTAGTGCATTAGGAACGGCGCTTTCCTCTGCGTATCGGAACGTCTGCTTCCTCCACAAGTTATGTGCTTAATGGGAGTGAACTTCCTCAACTGACTCATCAGGTTGATCTAGATGTCGTCCAATGTTCCACACTACACTCTGGTGACAACTGGAAGCAGGCGGCTAGTAAAGGGTTCCGGATGTTATGGTTTATACGTCGTTCTTTCGGGACCCTAACTGCTGACGTGTTTGTGAAACTCTCCTCAGCGTTTGTGCGACCCCACCTAGAATATTGCGTCCAGGCCTGTCCACCATGCTTTGTCCGGGACAAAAAGGCACAAGAAAGGGTGTTGTAGTGACCATGACATTTTACTCCATCAAACATCACATTCAGACTTGTACACATTTTGTTTTACTTTGCACCCATCCAAAGCCTATATATACTGGACTGCAATTTTGAACCTGGTCCGCCATCTTGCCCGCGCGTTGCCGGCTGTTGCGCTCCTACGTGGTGTTACTCATTGCTTCACCATTTTCTCCCATTGTCCTCAAGCTATATTTACATAGCTATTGTACTGTGCTGTTTTCTCAAGACAATCTTTATATCCTGCCTTCCTCTGTCTTATTGTGCTACGGATTTCCTGTGTAGCATTCGCCAAGGCGCTACAGTGTTGCGTGTCGGTACTAGGTTGATCAAGATATTACGAGGGCAAACATACCCCGAGCGCCTACTTAGTTTGGGGATGCAGTCGATGCACTATCAAAGGATTAGATGAGATCTACTCCTAACCTACCGTATTTTGACTGGGAAGGTTGGCCCTGATTTGTCTTGGCTAGTTAGCCCTGCTAGATTGTATGTTCTCTGCGGGCATTGTGTGAAACTGGACAAACCGCTGTCCAATCGAAGTAGAGCGGAGACACGGTCTTCGCGTCGAGTCGTTTAGCGCTGGAACCCGCTTCCAGAAAATGTTGTCAAGGAAGCTACGGTTAAGGGGTTTCAGCGTCAACTAGACGCTCTTGGGTGTCAACATGATACCTTTCCTTTTTCCTGGCTAATTCCTATCTTCATGCTTCAATTCTATTTTTATTTACTTTTCTTCGCCTTGGTATTATTCTCTTCTTTTAACTGATTTCCCTTGCTCTCCTACCTTCGATTTTTCTTTCTCTCTTACTAACTTCACGTACCTGACAGCTGGGACAGCTAGTGTAAGGAGCATGGGCAGTAAATTGATGGAACAGGGTGTTTTTCGAGTGTTTTTCCTTTTAGACCCATCAAGAAGTCGGAACACCCTCATCAACTCCTGGATCGACAACTCGCTCCAGGAGGAACACTTACGGGATTCATCCCAGCGTACCAAAATCACTTGAAATTGAACTCCTCGGCGGTAGATTGAAATTTTTGAGCGTGCTGTCTTTTTGAGGTTTTATTTTAAAGGGACAGTTTCAGGACAATGTTTAAACGTGTCGAGTAAAAATTATTCGACTTTTGTCAACTTTCGCTTGATCCAAATAATTTTGCATCATCGTTTTCCCCGGATCACGTCGTACCCGTTTTCGGGTACCTACCAAATATCGTCCACCTATTTCGGGTTCAGGCTCTAGCCAATTTTTCTCTAATTTTGTGTTTTGTAATCCGTTATGCACTTTGTTTTAACCCTTAACTGTTTCTTTGGGCTGTCCTGCAGGTAACAGCTTGTCGATTTTAAATTTTAACACATTTTTCACCCTCTTTGAAAGCGTCTGGTCGGATTCACTGTATACCTGCGCTAATGTGTCTTCGACTGCTTTGAGCAGCGAATCTAATCCCTTGTGCGGCAGCGTGTGCTGCTCAAAGCCCGTGACGGACGAGTCTGGTGGCCTGCAGAGCTATGTATGCAACTGCTGGTACAATGATACCTGTACCGATTTGATCCCTGATTAGTACACAATGCTTTCGACCAGCGATGGCATGCCGTTAAATTGTCTTCTCTACCGTCGACGTCGTTCTACGCGTTTTGAGTTCACTGAGGAAACAACGATAAGCTTCGGACTGGGTAAATAGCAGTTGTGGTCCTTCCTCATATTTCTTGATTTGAAAGTGGTGTTATTGAGGAGGCAATTGGGTGTCTTTATGGATATCGCCTCATTGGATGAAGACCCGCAACTAACTGCAATTGCTGTGGCTGAAAATCCGACTGAGATGATGGCAACCGTGTCGTGTGCCTAGCGGTTAAGAACAACTCTAAAGGGGCAGCTGATGTTGTACTGAAAGACGTCCAAGGCGATACGGAACTTATAGACTCTATGCCCACTAAATGCAAGAGGAAGAGGGCTAAGAAACTCCGGAAGGCAATAGTAAAGCCATAAGGTACTGAAAACAATAAGGTATTATATAAATAAATGCATAAATAGTTTGTTCTCTTCATTGCGAGGCACACCATCAAGGGCGTTATCATGGTAATATAGACATGTAGGATCGGCAATTACGCAAAGTAGTGCATTTTGAAAAAAAGCATGAAAAGTTATGTTTGTTTACATGTAAAATTATATTTATGTCTGTATATGGGAGCAGTCATGTTGTGTGAGGAGGTAAATGTTACTCTGTGTGCCTTTTTGTTCGTTGGGTTCGCCATCAAAGGGGGAAGTCAGTGGAACGCTTCGAATCGGATGACGCTCGTGAATGATCCACCGGAAAAAGGAAGTGGCAGTGACTTTATTTAGTGGCGAGTCATCCGCCAAGTCACAGTGTTGTTAACCATTTATTTCGGTGGTTTTTTATAGGGAGAACGCTTGCCAGGCGGAATCCCACCACATCCTGGAACACTGCGGCCCCTAACCATTTGCTGGAACGGGATTTACCCGAACCACCCGGCTGGCACCACTGGGAGGTTGTTCGTCTAGCCCGTACAAAGCTCTAACTCCTAACATCCCAGTTCCATTGGCAAAACTATGCGCCGTGTTGACTTCGGCCGCACACGCAAAGTCTGAAAAGTCTAGGCCGGTGAGGAAGTTGGAGGTCGAACACAAAGCTTCAAACTCTAGTACGCCAGCTCCCTTGGCAAAGAACAGCGCCGTGTCACCTGCCAGACTGGTCGCAACTGGGGTCGAGTCGAAGACTCGTGGAGTGAATCCGCCTCGTTGCGGTGATTCTTTTACTGAAAGTGGCGTTATCTTTCATAACGTTGCTAAATTCGCAGCAGCTTTTCCCGAGGAACGCATGCTGGATTACCTACAGTGACTAAAGCTCTGTGACAAAAAGTTGCTTCCACCTTGTTTTCCCAGGGTCACTATGGAGAAGCTAACCAGATCGGGTAGGCCTCCGTAGATACGCCAAATCTGCGACCCCGACTACTTCGTGTAGTCCTCTGCACCCCGGAGGAACGCAAAGCGTTAACACGCTTTACATTCAAACGCAAGGCTAGTAATGTCAGCTTTCAGCCGGACCTCTTACTGACAGATAGACTGAAGTTAAAGGAAGCCATCAACAGCCTCACTGACAGGCGCGCGGCCGGTGAGCAAGGCCTTCGTCATGTGGGTTTTCAGGTGGTCAGCCGGAAGTCAAATTCTGCCCTACCAGAACCCCTCCTGGTAGCGTACGAACATGGGCGGATCGTGCCGAGTTCCTTCGGGTAGTTCTTAGTAATGTGCGTAACCTAAGGAACAAGCTACACGATATGGGTCAACATGTAAACAAATCTCGTCCCGACATACTTACTATCACCGAAATGTGGCTGTCTCCGGATTTCACCAAAGGTGAAGCATGTTTACCTGGCTACACACTGTTTAGACGTAATCGCTCTGTTGGCCGCCAAGGTGGGGGCGTCGTGGTTTATGTGATTTTTAAACTTGATGTGTTGAGGACCTGTGTGTACCAGTCGCCGGAGCAAACAGTTGAGGCAATGTTCACTATTGTGTGCACTTCCTCTGCTCAGGTTACCGTTGAAGTGTTGTATCGAAGTCCTGGAATTATCTCCAGGGACGTTATTGAATTTATGCCTAATCCGACGGCCAACAGTTGTCTAATACTGGGTGACTTCAACCTCCCTTAATTCTGCTGGGCTTCCCTACCTTGCAGTTCGGCGGTGGGCACTTTCGGTTAGGATCTCCTTGAGCTAACTTTGCAACTGCCTTTGAAGCAGTTCGTGGACCTCCCGACTAGATATATGCGCAACCAACTTCCGTCTACCTTGGATCTCATTTTTGCGAAGTCACACGATTTCGTAAGTGATATTACTTACGACTGTCCTCTAGGAGCCAGTGACCATGTCTGCATATCCTTTCGATGTGCTCTAACTAAGTGTCATCAAGCTACCGCTGAGGCATGTCCAAATATTTGGCGGGCAGACTTTAACGCAATGCGAGACAAAGCTTCAGTTCTGCGTTGTGCGATCACCGTGGCTGACACCGTTGAGACAGCCTGGGAGAAATTTAAGACATACCTCACCGAGATCTCTGCTCCCCACATCCCACTCATTAAGAGACGGGTGACACGGGCGCAGCCTCCATGGATAGATCATACAGGTAAATACCTGCTCAGGAAGCGCTCTAAGTGCTGGCGAACTTACCAAGCGGCTTCATCAACCAGCACCTACGAAAGCTATCGAGCGGTTAGAAATAAATGTAAGCAACATCTTAGAACTCTTCGTCTTCAGTACGAGGAGGATTTGGCTAACGCAGCGGTAACAAATCCAAGGAAGTGCTTCGCTTACGTAAGGAGACGTAGCGGTTCAAACTCGTCTATACCGGCTTTACTACGGGCGGACGGGACTCTTGGACATACATACTATGATAATGCTTGTATACTTAGCGAACCGTATACTGGTGTCTTCTCAGGAGGCCTCTCTACCTCAAGTTGAGCTGGTCACAAAAATCCAGGAGGATTCTTGGCTAACTGAAATCAGCATAACAAAGACACAAGTCTTCGAGCTTTCGCAAGGGCTAAATCCTTTCAAAGCTCTTGGCTCTGATGCAATTCATCCGAGGCTGATGCATGGAGTTGCCGCTGAGCTAAGTGGCCCTCTGACATGCATGTTTACAGCATCACTCGACAGCTGTGCCTTACCTTCGAAATGGAAGAAGGCATTCATCAGTCCGACTTTAATGGCAGTGACAGAGCTTTGCTTGCCAACTACCGGCCTGTCAGCTTAACAAGCCTAGTAGTTAAGTTGTTTGAAAAATTGATCAGGGATTCGGTGGAGAACCACCTGAGAAAGTTTAACTTTCTCAGTGCGGTACCACACAAAATCCATAAAGGACGTTCATGTCTGACAACTTTAATTGTAGCTTGTGAAATCTGGGCTGGCGGTAACGCTATCGACGTGCTTTTCATAGACTTCTCGAAAGCCTTTGTTACGGTCTCACGTCAACGACTCTCATTGAAGTTGGGATCGTATGGGATATCTGGAGCCGTCCTTAAATGGGTTTTTGCATTCTAAGAGGGGAGAGAACAGTGTGTACCCGTGGGGCGTAGGCTTTCGCTTAGACAAGAGGTTCTTAGTGATGTACCGCAGGGCTCGGTTCTAGGACCGTTGCTTTTCGCAATTTATGTCAAGGAACTACCACAGAAGCTTGCAGTACCGTTACTATTGTTTGCCGATTACTTCAAGCGCCGGAATATTGAGGATATCCCTGGTGGCTCTGAGGCACTTCATAGTGCCTTGGATGGGAATTGGGATTGGTCAACTATATGCTTTGTGCCTATAAATAGTGACGGTCCCACTTCATCTATTGTCTGCCCTGCCACATCCCGTTTGTACTTTAAATGGAGTCATTTTTGGCCCGACAATTCTCCCTTTCGTTTGATGTATGTTGTCGCAATTCTTCTAATACTTTTAATTTTACCATTGATCCATGGGATCCAAGGTGTCTGTCTCTTTTCGCTGCATGCGATTGTTGGGACCGTCACATCCGCCACTGGCGCGATTTTGAATGCGGGCTGTTGTTCATGAGGGAACGTCTGATGGGAAATCGGCGGATAAATTTGAAATTTTTTGGTGGCTACTGGTACATCTATTAGTGCGCTGAAAGAAATTGCGTTCATGGTACTAAAAATAGGTAGCATAAATTAAGGTGAATCGTTTAATAGTACCGGACGACTTATCATGTGATAACATTATACTGAGTCAAAGGGGTTAAAATAAGTAAGGTCGTGATGGTGGCGGAAAATCAACCGATAGGAATGGGATGAAATAACGTTTAGGAATTGTGGCATTATTTTTGCGTCGGTAATCGTTCTAAATGTTACGTACTTAAATACGGAAACTGTCTGTAGATAAGAAACGGAAAAGACTTATAACGTTGCATCAAGTGAAAGGTTACCAAAACCACACGGAATGCTAATTGGAAGACTGATGTACATGCGTGATATGAAATGGAACATTTGGAGGCAATTTAATGATACTACTTAATAGTACGGAGCAAATTTGCGTAAATAGTAAGTGTGTAACTTACTGCTGATGCTTTGAAGATAACGTGCAATGAGACCTGATGTTGTGTATCTGCAGAAATAAGAAACAGAGAACTATAATGAGGAAGGCATCACTGTGTGCATGGTTAATGGCCTAGGGAGAGACGTGCAGCAATCAGATAAGGAATACTAGCTTACTAACATCTTTTGTTGTGTTATTGCGCTCATAAATGGTTACTATTGAAATTGGATGCACGGAATTGGTTTCATTTGTTTGGGTCAATGAGGATGAATAATCGCATTACTTAAATTTGTTTACGTATGTTTACGTGTTTTCCAAGGTTAATGCAAATAAGAATATGTGTGTGCATTTGCTAAGTTGTCGGCGTTCATGTAGAAGGGGTAAAATGAGAAGGCGTATATACATGTACACACATATATATATATATATATATATATATATATATATATATATATATACGCGTTCTCATTTAACCCATTTTACATGTACGCCAACAACTTAGCAAATGCACACATATTCTTATTTGCATTAACCTTGGGAAACACGTAAACATACGTAAACAAATTTAACAATTGCGATTAATCATCCTATTTGACCCAAACAAATAAATATATAAATGTATATATATATATATGTGTGTATGTATATACATAAATATGGAAGGCACACATGTAACGCTCTCTCTCTCTATATATATATATATATATATGTATATATGTATATGCATAATTATACACAGACATAGTTTTAAATCTACGCCTGATATTACCCCTTCTACATACATGTATATAGATGTATGTGCATCAATATATACGTATATATATATATATATATATATATATATATATATGTATATGCCTGTTTCTATGTTGTCGTCATATGTTTGTATAGATATACATATATATATAAACATATATATACATAAATATATATATGTTTGTGTATATATATATATGTATGATGTGCATGTGTAATCATTGGTGGAATATACATGCATACGTACACAGATGGGTAAGCAATTTGTACATGCATATAAGGATGTATGCATGCAAGGAATAGGTATGCATGAAATGGCATAGGAAAAGGAATATATGCATACATGTGTATATATGTATATACGTATATATATATATGTATACATATATATATATATATATATATATATATAATGCAGGACACTGCGACAGCTGATGCCTTATGATATGCAGTTAAAATATTTACCTGGTCATATGAAGGCTTTCTAAAGTAATCCTGTTTGCTTAGCACTTCGCAAAGAAATGGGCCTAGCAGCACTGCGTTTACATAAGTGAATAATCCGCTTTAGTGACAAATGCAATGCTCCGTGAATGGCATGTTGCAAGAAATAGTGAAATCTGATCGTCATAGTGTGCTCAGCAGGTAATTAACGTCTGCTATTGCGTGTCACTGTGCATACCACTGCGGCTCTGCTAGATAAGTAATGATATCAAACCAATGGTAATCAGTGACGATGTATCAATGATTAATCAAATGGTCGTTGCTGTACGTGTGGGGATACGCTCCGGCATGGTTACTTGTGCAAGTGGGCGGGAATCACCACGGTGGTTCTTTGGGAGGGGTTAATCCCATGATTTGCTACCACAGGCAATAGGTGTACGCAGTGTATCAGTCACCGTCTACCCTGGGCTATGGTGCTGGCTGTGTGTTATGGAACTTCGGTATGTGTCACGGCCACTTGGAGGACACCGGGCGCCTCTTCATGTAGTACCTAACAACCAGGTGCACTGCGTTCTGTATTACCATGCATCATGCTTGATTCCAAGAAACAAGCAATCAACGAATCGTTTGAAAAGTATGCAGTGCATTGGACTGCATTACTCCGTCCTTGTTATTATAATTGCCCATGCAGACCGGAGGCATCATACCTGAACGGCGGTGCACATGCAATGCGTAGAGATGAGTACGGGGAAATTAGTTGTTGGAAATAAACATAAGCGTGACATAATGTTACGGTGATAAACGATGACGGTGGATGATAGATTGTCAGCACGCCACAGGTAAAAATGTGATGCTCACGGAACCTTACTAACCGTTGGTATTGAGAACAGTTTTGTTGACTTCCGTGTATGACCTGTGTCACGAAGGGTATTGGCCACACTGCAGGCAGATGATGTTTAAACCATTCACAAATATTCCCGACCTTGTGGGTGATGTGGTTCAAGGCTCGTTACCCACGATTCCGGAAGCCTGAGAAATGGTTCATGGATCCTTGGAACAACTGGGGGACCATGACTGTACAACTGCGTCAACAGTTACCTGCAATGGAAAGGCGCATTAAGTGTAATGGCTGGTTGATGTGGATGACTAGCGACAGTACACAGGTGATGAGTTTGCTGAGACGGATTGCTCGATAGAGAATACAGGCATATGGATACCATGACATGGTTTATAAGAGGAACGTGACATCACGCATACGAGGAGACACGTGTGAGTGATATATGACGTATGACATCCGGCATATAAGTAGCGGTGTCATTTGCTAACATGGATTGCATAACGTAATTGACGGGGTGAGCTTCCTACAAGCCACGGTGTACGGATGACATTTGCAATTAATTGGCCGCAGTGAGCCGGAATTGTGCTTCGTAACCCTACATGTGACAGTGAGTTGGCGCCGATGCGATAGCTGAGAATGTTATGTAAACGGAATGCCGTTTTCCATGTATCGTTCGTGATGTCCTCAACCTTTAGACGATATTCGTCGGACTTCCATGGTTGGCGTTTCATCATCGTGGTGGATAGTTTCCGTCTTTCATTCATTCGTCATTCAACCTTTTTAGGTCTATTACGCCGACCTTCCTTATGTCATCAGGTCGGCGCACAGCCGCTTCTGGATAACTGCCCAGCTGTCAGTTACCTGTCAGTAACATGGAAGTAATTGTAGTTCAGGTTCCTTACTGGCTTTTCCATATCTCCTGCTACCTGTGTAGTATCCCGTTAGCACGCTAAAATCATTTGACTATCTGCGCGTTGCGGTGTTTTAGTCTCAAGGCTCTGAACTAATTAGAAACCATATCGCATGCCTGCGCTGCTCCCGTTCGCTGTGCTTGCATCATGTAACCTTATCTCTCTTTTGTCCAGCAAACAAGTGAAGTAGTAATGGTGCGCGACGCCACCTTTGTATACGTTCATTTATCTATGCATCACTACATCAATGACATCTACGTGTACCGCGGTTTCTGTCTCTTACCGCCTTATCCCGGCCCGCGCTTCCTTGCTAAATGCGCAACATGCACATCAAGCGCAGCTACACCATGGATATCAAGCAACAGGCAATCACTTTAAATGGCTAAATGAAATAGCATAAAGACAATAATGTATACAGATACAGTGTCATAACTCTTCGCAGAATTAGCATATTGAAGTAAATTGCTTAGCAAAGAATCCGCGATAAGGAAAAAAAGGTCCACAAGCTACTCTAAAATGTTACAAAGGCGACAGAATTACGGAAGATAAGCGTAATTAGCATAATGGACGTGGCCAGGTAATAGAAGACTATTAACATAGTCAAAAGTGGCCAAGTGAAGTGGAATGAAATGTATGCAGCTTAAAGAGACGTAGTTTAAGTGTAAGTTGGTTTATCCCAACTGCGGTGAAGATGCATCAAGAATGCAACATCACCGTTATCATGGGACACATACATATGTATACATACATACATATATATATATATGTATATACATAAATATATATAAGTGCATGGTTGGCGGCATTGTGTTACTGATTTGCCTGTCACTGTGTGCACACACAGGACGCCAGGGGCTGCAGAGGGACCATGGATGGCTTGCGCGGCACCACCCACAGCCCCCACCACCCACCACATATGCAGTGTATACCCAAATTAATAAGACCTGCAGGCATGAGGATGGTAGCCCCGTGTCATCAACGGACCCGGCCCACACTCCTTCACAGACGAACACAAGCACCCTGTACATCGAAAATCAAGAGCACACATCTCGGTGGCTTGACGGTATACCGCTCCACACGGAGTGCATGTGAGCGCTCTTCGAGCGTAGCACGGTCACACGGACGGTTCACCTGTTCCCCCCATCCTCGACCAACGGTATCCTGTAGCGGGTATGGACGAGGTGGTGGGTACTTAGCAGGTAGGCAGGTTGTCAACATTCACATCAACCGCAGCCACAACGGGGGATATCAAGGAGCAGCCAATGACCTGGAACTACAACATGAAAGAAAGCAAATGCGATAATGCATACAGATACAGTGGCATAACTCTAAGCTATATAACCATATGAAGTAACTTGGTTAGCAACGAGGCGGAGATATGGAAAAATGTCCACAAGTTAGGTAGAAATGCTACAAAAGGGCGACAGACTTAACGAAGGTAAGTGTGAATAATGTAAGCTACGTGACCAGTGCTTATACGAGTAATCAGTTATGCCGAGCAAAGCAAAATACGTGGAATAACGTTAGGCGGCTTAAAATGACTTACTGTAAGGGTAAGTTGGTTTAGCCAAACTGCGGTGAAGAAGCATCAAGAATGCAACAACACCGTTATCATGGGGCACATATATATATATATATATATATATATATATATATATATATATATATATATATATATATATATATATATATCAAGCGAAGGCACACCGGGGATCTCAAACAACAGCCACTTTGCGTAAAGTTTCGCATACATAGACGCAGAGCGAATCAGCTTCAATATGAGGTACAATGAGAAAGGTTATACGAGCACACGAACGGGTTAATCAATAAGTCCAACATTGATTTAGAACGTCTGAAGTGTGTTTTGGTAAATTGCTGCTAGCAATATCGTTAACATACCGCCTATAACCACGGCCCTGTAACACGGAAGCAGCGACATGCTTTGAAGTAATGGGAAGGTAATGAGGAACTAATGGTGTCTGCACCAGACAAGGGTGCGGGGATTTTGGTATGAGACAGAAAAAACTACATAAATGAACTGGCAGGTATACTGAACGATGGGTCGAATTTTTCTTGCAGCACAGAA
>CALYDF020001649.1:0-11072 GCA_944474145.2 Dicrocoelium dendriticum
TTCGCGCAACTCCGTCTACCTCCATAAACTTGCTAACATGAGGCAATTGTACTGCAGGTAGTAAAAACCATCAGAATAAGCTGACACGCAACGTCAGGTCGTAAGGTACGACGAACATTGCGGACATCGTTATTAGTAATATGCTTTCCGAATTGAACCTAGATAAACTGCTTGGTTTCGCTTGCTGGTGGGTTGTAGCGGAAAACGCCCGCGGGCTGACTGCACTCCTCGTCCGTCAGATGGCGATTGATGGGGTGCCGCTCAAAACCAATGCTGTTAACTGGGTGATAGTGAGACATATCGAAGGTTTTGACTTTTAGCTTGCGTTCAATTTTGATGTTCTCGCGAGGTTTGCAGTTAGTATCACCTGAAAGAAACGATTTAGAATAATAGAAGCAAAAGCCTACTAAACACGTCTCATTCTTATAATTTTTGACTTGCGTCGCGCGCAGCGGACACATCGATAAATGACCCTGACACACTTTACCCGCGATATGTTACACCCGCTGTAGTAGCCTACGAAAGTGACGTAATGAAGTGGCATAATGTCTGTGAACAACCTATTAAACGCATCAAAACTGTCAAAAGAACGCCCATGGTAGCTTCTCCGGAAATCAGACTCCGTGGCGCATGCATTCAAAATCACTGTTCCTACCGCGTATCTTGTTTACGACACATTAAAACAATTGCACTATCACATATGCACAGAACTGAATAAAACTGCAACGGCAAAAAGATAGCAGTGAATCATGCTATAAAATGACTATAAACTATTTATTGCGCAATAGGTTTTGCAGGGTAACGTTGCCGCGACTACGCCGCAGTACTAAAATAAAAGGCTTAGAAAAGTTTTTCACCGCTGATTACGTTAAAAGTATAAGCAATGCAATAGGTGCAGTAGTTCACGAGTTTTCGCAATTGAATGCAGCCTGTGAATAATGAAGGACTAGTTAATACTAGTCCGAGACGATGCGCGTAATTAAGCGCGGATATCAGAAGGCAATGGGAGTCGGACACAGCGGACTGTATTCGGTGGGCTAGAACAAGAAACGGACGGATGAAGCGAGGCAAGAGCGTACACGTGAGCGCGGGGACTTACAAGGCAGTTGTGTGTCGAGCCGGCTGTAAGATTAAAACAAGAAGGAGTAATGTACGATCGGTCAACAAGTAAATTGTACACGAAAGATAAGAGTTATCCTTTTGGGCGCTACAATAACACCATTGGTTTTCGCTAAGATGGTTTTCTGCTTTGCGTGGATTTATCAGACAAACGAAAAGCACGTGTAAAAGTTGGCAGAGCGGAATAAATTTCAAACAGGCATAACCCTTTAGAAAGGTTTTTTACAGCTTGTGATACTCCGCGACAACTGGGTAGGTCATAGGTGACCGAAAAGCTAGCTTTTAATGCATATTTAGCAAATATAGTTATATAAGCGATAATGTGTCGTGATAACACTAGGAAACCAATAAAGGACACTATAAATGCAATGGACTTCAAGAAAACTCCTAATTAACCCACGGTCCGAAGGCCTCAGTGTACCATTTTCAGTGGATACTGGGCCACCTATACTAGCAAGAATATAGAGTTTCGCACTTTTAAGCCTCCAGGTATTTGCGGCGTTTATATCAAGGCTGCGTGAGCTAGGTCTACCTGAATAATACGGGAGACCTCTAGGATCATTTGACATATTGTGACCTGAACTTGCACACATTTCTTAGATAAATATCGCGCTTTACTCTGGGCAGATTTTCTATATTCTTAATGCTAGGTCTCCAACACCAATAAGCTAGAGGTGCCTGTCAGTTATAATAAAGAAATTAGTATCAAAAACCCAGAAAAAGTTAGTAAAATGGTTCGTGGCGTGAAATCCATTTGCGTCAGCGGTAGTGGGCCACTGGAAACTCTACTTGGGTAGCTTGAGATTGCTCGAACATAAGGGGTTATTATGCCTAAGCTGTTGACGCAAACTATTGCGCATCTCTTTGGTTAATTTCGAGCTATGGACCTGTCCGCTACTATCGGTGCTGAACGCATGTAGACCTTAATTTACCGCCGCAGAAGAAAAGCGCGTAAGTTTCACTTTTCCTTGTATAGCTCACAAGGGTTCCACAGAGCTCAGGGAAGTTACCACATAGGTAACTCTTCACCCTCATTCCAAAGCGTTTGCTCCTCTTTTTCTTACAACTGACGCTTCAAGCGTCGTGGTAGGAGCAGTTCTCCAAATACACTCAAGCAGGCAGCGTTAGCCTCTCCATTTCTTCTCCAAACGACTGTAACCATGAAAATCCCGCTACCGTACGTTTGGTAGGGAACTGCTTTCAATCTGCTTAGCTATCAATCACTTCAACCGTACATTATATGGTCTTGCTTTCCCGGTCTACGCTGACTATAAGACCCTTCTATTCAACTTCAACTCGGCGGTTGACTCATACTCACCACCTGAAAATAGACACATAGGCATTGTCATGCAGTTCGCTGCTGACATACGCCATGTCGCTGTTGTTACCAACCCCGTTGCTGAAGCTCACTACCATGTCGACCTCAATCTATACGCTCTGCCAGCGATCCACTTTGCCTTCATGTCATCTGTTCAGGCCCAAGCTGAGGGCACCCAGTGCACGCAGCAGCCCACCTCACTACATTTGCAACGCATTCCTCTCCGACCTACGGACGGATCTATCCTATGTAACACGTCCATAGAATATCCTTTACTCATCGTGCCTGCTTAAGTCAAACGCTGTTCTAGACTTGATTGAATCACTGTAGCCTCCTAGTATTCGAACAATTTTAAAACTGGGAACCGGTCTTCTTTTCGCTAAGCGTAAACAAACATTCTTAACTAGGCTGCAGCTTGTCTTAACTGCCAGTGCGCTGAGGTAAGTCAACTCACCCAAGTCCTCTCGGCTCATTTCTGCCTCAGGTTTGCGGTTCTCACACGTGTACTTAGACCTGGTGAGATATAGGCCTCCTTCTTGCGGATCCGTATACATACGGATGGCATGAAGATATAACCGCACCACTCTTTGACCAAACGTGCCCTCCGTACATGGCTAGACGGTTGGGTGTCAGTTACTGCTGCTTATCCAATACCACAACCGACTGTCTGTCGCCAACCGAACCATAACCATTCGTTATTTTCTGCAATTTCTTACGCTGCCGCCGTATTCGCACAACGGCATATTATCCAGCGGTATTCATCGACAGGTAAAGTCCTCTCTCTGTGCCACTTATGACCTTGACTGGAGCTAAAAGCATTCGCCTTATAGTTCTAAGTATATGCAGCAGCAGCAGCAAAGCTGAACTGCAGTGCGCACCAGTAGAGTTAGTCTAAGGCAAAAAACTTAAGCCCTCGAGTGAGTGTCCTCTGCTATCTTCTCCATAGTGTATTCCGCCGTTCTATTTCGTGGCCTCCCCTTCTCAACGCATGGGTTCACTGAACCTGACTCGTTTTCATCAGCAGATCAGAGAGGTGCAAATACACAGTGTGCGCTTTAACCGCACCCACCTATTGGTACGCAATGGCGCATTGTGTCAGTGTTTTAGACTCCCAACAGTGGCAAAGCCAGGGTGCACCAATGGATTACTGCGCAATTTCTCTAGTAATCAGATGGTCCCAGACAAAGGTATCCCTTGATCATTTCAAGGCTGCATACTTCCAAGATTCGCATTCAAACTCAAGTGGCGCATCTGCACAAATAAGAGCACCCACAGCGGCACCTTCAACACTAGACAAACAAGGCCTCGCTGTTCTCCCTGACCCTCAGCGAACCGTGCCCTTATTGTTGACAACGGACCGAGGTAGTAGGCAAGTAGAACACGCAGCCCATTTTTCCGATTTTGTTATTGATATTTTCCTCGACATGTTTACTTTAAACCTACAGTTATAATAGTGTGTTTTGTGCACAAACGTGCTTGAAAACAACAGAAACCCCAAAAGACCTTTAAGAAACTACACAAAACCTTGCACATGCTTTTGCTTCTCATACATGCCTAGTGTTGCCCAAGGCATCACACTGCCTATTTCGACCCCTTACCCCCTCACCCCGAATTTTTCATTCCATACGCTAACCTCCTGCAAAGCTGTGGAACGTCCTGGTCCTCATACCCAAAGCACCCAGCCATCATTCTGGCTCCAAGAGGCCATCACCTTAGTAGCGGTGTGACCTCGGCTAGCCTGGCCTGTGAGACGGATGAAACGGCTCTCTAAAGAGGACAACCAGGGTTCTTCATGGGACGAGGATCGAAATCGCCACGCACTCTGGTGCAGTGGAACTGACGTCCAAGCGCACGGTCTGCAGTGGACGAAACGTCCTCTCAGACCTTTTTATAGACTAATCAGTAATTTGTAATCCGACCAGCCCTCCGCGACGGCCCACTGATGAGGCACCTAAGTCCACACCGGAATAATAAATAACAAATAACACATCAGCCTTGCCAAGGAACACCAGACGGGCCCAATCTGTCCGCTTGCGCCTTCTGTAACTGCTACCCAAGTCTCCTGTTTTTGTACGGCCTCACCACTTGACAGACATATCAAAGGTTTGCTTCCAGATTATCTTACTGTGCTCTTAACTCCTATACTCAGCGCGCCTCCTACGTGTCACCTCTTGCCATTAGCATCTAAGTATCACCCCGCAGGCACTAACAACTTTGTGTATATAAGTCTTAGTTTTTCCAGTCCTCTTTAGGGGTTGTATCCTCCGAGTATAAAGCCGCCAATATTTTGAGAATATCGCCTTGATGTTACATGAGTGGGGTCCATTTGGACAAGTCAGGAGAGCACAGTGTTCAATTTGCTTTAATGGGCCAAGAAAACTCACACTTTTCTTATTTGCGTACTGCAAGGTTCATCAAGTTACTCAGTTTTATTCACCCGTAGACTTAGGTCATTACCATACCTAAGCTACAGAATGCTGCCAGTAATAATAAGGTGATAAGCATCCTAATATTTGCAACCTAATTAGAAATAGATTATTCACTTAAGCTCCGTTGTTAGAGCCATTACAAGGTAAATTCTAACAGCCGGAGGTCTTTATCCGTAGACACCTGGATAATGCTATCAAACCCGCGAATCTCATTCGTTTATTCTCACATTCGTAATGCTATCACAGCCAAAATGACGGCAGCACACTTTAAAGCACAAGTTACACCACTACCTACATACAATGACATCCGTATATACACCGATAAACCTAGATCCACTGTTATATACAACATGAATTTTTGTACATTTTTGATCACACTTTGTTATGTTCCCAGGATCATGCTTGTAAGGGTGTGCCACGCGGTTTCGAGAACAAAAGGTTTATTTACTAAGTTAAATAACGGACTCTCCGGTCTGCTGTGTTAGGGTACTCGCTGGTAAATCTATTTGCTTCAGTTGAACTTGCTAGCACCTTGGTGAGAGTCTGCTGCAGTTGTTAATAATGTACGGCTGGTGAGCACTGTAAGAAAGACTTAATAGACATTCCAGCCCAAATTTTAGCATGTTTTCTGATAAAAGCTGCTCCAATACGCCAGGTGTGATAACGAATCATCGTATAAGTCAGAATTAGTCAAACCTACAGAAGGTGGGAGCGGTTTGTCTAATCACTGCTGGGAAAGACGCAGGAGGCGCCACGGAGCCAGGTAACAGATGAGTCTAGCACAGATGGCCAGGGCAAGACATAGTTGTGATCCCAAATCCATGAGTGTCCAGCCAACCGAGGTGACAGGGGTTCGCCGGCACATGATTAACTTTTCTCCCAGTGTAATTTAATAGGAAATAGTGTATATCATGCTGACAGCCTCGGCTGTAACATAGTATCTATTTCCTTTTGCTGCCATGACTGGCTAGTAGTACAAACTTTCCGTGGTGTCCGCTGGGTGGTCATCGGTGGCTACGTTCCGGGAAATAGTTCCGGGGCAATGTTTTGGGACGTGCTCGGGTTTCGCTTAGCAATTGTTCTCCCTATGGAAAGCCGCATATGTTTGCGTACCAACCCTGTGACGTGGCGAGTGTGCTTCGCTACTAAATAAAGTCACTACCCCATGTTTCACAATGGCAAAAAATGGTATGCCAAGGACGTAGTGCAAATCCGTAACACAATTCCAAATAAACGGACGTATAACAACCATTTAGCATGATCGGCACATTCAGGCACAAGCAAATCGGCAATGTGCTTACAGACTTAAGCAAGGCAGCTACGCACGCCCATACGCGGCCATAAATACATTCATGTACCGACAAATATGACCCTCTGATGACAATGCTAAAATATTCCTTGAGCAACGGTTGTACGCTTACCATGCTCAAGCATGTGCATACGTGCATTGCATAGACGAGAAAAATAGCCCACATATTTATTTAGTTTATTTAAATAAATAAATAAATTCTTTGTTTGTGTGCAAGGCGCGGCACGCCTAGGTAGGCATGATCATGGTACGTACGCGCCTAACTATCGGTGAAGGTATAACAGGCGGTGTGTTATCACTGAACTATGGAGCTGCAAGTTCATACATGTATGTGCGAGTGCAGATTTCCATCGTTAATTCCAGTTTGAAGATGTGTCGTTGCAATTGCGATTGCTCACAAGAATAGTGTGCGAAGGGTTGGGTGACGTCCTTGTTGGGATTGCGTTTGCCTGGTAAGCATGGGGTCGTGGCTATAGTAAAAAGCGCGGCACCTCCGCCTCGTGGCAGCGCTGTTAAACAGACATCTGTGGCTCTTTGTAGGGAGAAAGCTGGCCAGGCGAAAAGCCCCTACGTTTTGGAGCACCGTCGTTAACCAGTTTGTATCCCGGGAAGTTATATTTTCGTTTTCGTGGGAGCAGTCTGAGATTGCTGGCAATCTATGAGCGAGGGCATGGAGGCTTGGCAGGCGGGACAACAGGTAGGTAGTTATGGTTTGACGCAGGTACGTTGTGTTAAGCTGTTGGTTTAATGTGGGTAGTCAGATCCAACTGACCAGTGTTAGTAGACCAAATAGGACTTGTGTGGGTTGGAGACCTGGTGTGATCCACTTTTGTCTTCGTAGGTTCATTCAGTCGAAGACCCACAGGCCCGGTGACATCCTTGGTATGTGTCAGTTGCTATCTTCAGGCTTTGGGGAAGAGAAGTGAGTAGTAAAAATGGGAGTAGCAGACGCTACAAAGGAAACTTGTAACATCACGTGGTGTGAATGCAAAAGTCTTATACGTTACAACATGATAAAAATGATACATAAAACGCAACCAGAATTGGTTATTTTGAGTTCTGCAATCGTCTGAAGTAACTATGCGGACGAATGCTGCTTACTAACGAGGAGCAAAACTGGGGTCGAGTGAGGAATAAAAGAAGAAGGTGCCAAGCCAAAGTAAAAGCAAAAATCTAACGTTACCACGGGTACATCTGCAGTAAACCAGGCTTATAAACCTCAATGTTATAAGTAAGTTAAAAACGACATCAAAGCCAAGTCGACCAAAGCAAGCGAAACAAATCATGCAGTCAACAAGTAAGCCAGGTTAGGTGAGAATGAGGTAAGTGGCTCTAACCAATAAGCGTATCAACTGGCTGTAGTGGCTTTAGGTTAAAATGTGAGGAGGTACAACCCTCAAATCAGGGGAAGATAAAAGGAGCAGTGCAAGTGCAATACATGAGTATGTATACCTCAGTCGCCTAGCAGATGTCAGAGGGTAGATGAGACAGCGCAGACGAGAAGGGTTTAAGCAGTAAGGACAAACAAAGCGGACCAGCAGAAGTGCGGGAGCATTTTAGGGGCAAGCAGACGTACAGGACAAAGAATCTGAGACAAAGTATAGGAATGGCTACAAATAGAGAGAAGGAAGAATAAAGGTGTAGTTTACTGGGTGGTACTGAGCCAATCTGGCTGCATGAATAGCTGCAAAAGGTCTGGGTGAGGCGGGATCACTTACAGGGTTATAATGCAGGTTAGCATGCGCTCACGATGATAGGGGTTGGAAAGGTATTAAGAATGAGCATTAGCCTGGTTAAGGTTAGAAAAATATCACTGGTGAATCAGCTGTAAACCAGGCTTTTAAGCCTCATTGTTTTAAGCGAGATGATGTAACAGCGGACATGTGAAGCAATTCAAGAAGAACACTTCAGGCAGGAAACTGGCAGTGTATAGTAGTGCATGAAGAACGTAGAGGCAAGCAAACGTAAACGTCCCGGGTTCCTTGGTTTGCTTACCGATATAAGATACAGGACGCTCATTATAAGGTAGCCTGGGTCGTTCTTGGCTCTTGAAGGGACCTAAGCATTGTTCCCAATAGTGAGTGACAGCTGCGTAACAAATAGAAGCTCAATGCTTTAGGAACACGAGAGAATGAAGTGAAATACAAAAGACTCGATTATGAAAGCTGGAGCTCTAACAGTAGCTTATTTATCAACTATTAAAGGCATGCTCCCTGGAGATAAGAAATATCGTTTGAAAACATGCAGTGGACCTGATGGAGTAATTACTCCGTGATAGACAACAACAGTCAACAAAAATTGCGCACACAAGCATTTCCACAGCAGTGGCTGTTACCAAAATATTTCGAGCACTTGAAATGGTAACTTCTATTAGACCGGCGTTTGCCTTCAGCAGCAATAGCCGCATACTGTGATGTATAATGCGTTGGTTAACTATTGTGCCATGCCTTCAATTAAGGGATATCAAAGGTTGTGTTTTAGTCTATTTTCACCGACTCATTTGTCACTCAGTGATGACTGTTAGTGACACCGAGCACCCATCACTTACGAATGCTGATTGACGTGCATCAAAGTAGGGAAAGTTGGACGGAACTATTCCGTTTATTCCGATAATACATATTGTTTCAACTTTGTATCAACTGCCACAACAGAGCCTGGCCGTTAGTAGGATGCGTAGGTTTGTTTGACAGCATTTATCATATGTACCTTTAAGCTCGTAGGCTTATTCATTTTCCGCAGCAAAAGTAATATAAGTATTAAGCGTGGTAACAGATAAAATAAATGCTAACGGACGATGCTGTAGCTGGGGTTTATTGCATGTGGTTTTTCTTCGCGAGTGAATTTTTTATTACCCCACGGTATATTTTATGTGCGGTGCCATCGGAGTTGTGATGGTGTCAGCCAAAAGACTAAGGCTGTCGCCTGTTGCTAGTTTTCAGCAGCAATATGGTATCTATTAATGAAAACAAGATATAGCGGTTGACACAGGTTTTCACTTATGGTTTTGCAAATACGGTGGCTTTATGTTACCAGTAAGCAGCTCTTGTGCTGTATGGTCTATTGGATAAAGCGAACCAAGTCAAAAAGAAGCCAGCAATGACAAAATCAGTGCCTTACTTCAAGTTCCATGCTAAACACCAAAAGCTGTATGCGACTGATCCTGCTGAGACCGCTTATGCGTTAAGACGGGAACTACGATGAATGTGGATGACCTGTGAGCCCACATTGGGTAGTGGTTGCACAGCTAAAAAGGATGTAACGTAAATACAAACCCAAAAGTCCAAGTCCAAGGCGATGTCTTGTAGTCTTATGACTTCCGAAGTTCAACGTCGGCTAACAGAACTGCATAGATAAGGTCCGTTATTAGCCCTAGAGCCTGGTAGAAAAATGATAACTTTAAGGGCATCTATTAAAGAAGTGTGGTGGCGAGCAAGAACCTCAGCGTAATGGTTTGGCTTTTCTGTTGCACGTAAATAAATAATTTATTGTCGTCATTGCAACTCACATCAATGGCATGACCATGGTAATAAAGACATGGGTGATAAGCGTGGCACAACTTATTGCATTTTGACCAATAGCTTAGGAATTTATGTATGGATTGTAAAAGGTTCGAACACCTTAAAATTTAGCCCCTTTTGATGTGGCGCATCGATGTTAAGCTGTGCTTCTTACATAAACTGTCTCATAAAAAGCTGCACAGTAATTTCCCTTGTCTTAAACTAAGTAGGGTATCTGAATCTATATTCTGAAACAAGCACCATTCTATTGGCACGCTTAGGGCAAAGAAGTGACTTCGATAGCCTTTCTTCTAAGTTGTATACGTGAACATATGGAACAGGATGCCTCAAGGCTAAGGGCAACCCAAAGCTAGCAGGCATTCAGAAAGAAGCTGTGCTTCCTTTGTGTTGACAGTTTATACCACGCCTTCAATATCTACGATCTGCAAGACCTCTTCTTAGAACCTGACCTTAAGGTAGCTAGAGGACGTTCACAATGTAGCGCTTGACGTCCAATCACCTTGAGATCAAAACTCATCCACATCCATTTTCCTTACCGTCTTAACACCTTAGCGGATTTCTCGTTAGCCGTTGCCATGCTTGTCTAGGTTTTATATATAAAAATCCGAGTACAAGGTGGCTTTACTTTTCAGTGCTCTCTTCTTAACCTGCTTGAGGTCTTCTACGAGAAATTCCGCATTATGACCACACTGTTGAAAAAGTAGACGCTACCACAAAAGCATCCACAAAGCATCCATGTATTGTCTCCATCAATGACTCCCAAGGTTTCCTCTTCTCCTGTACCCCAATCACCACGCCCGGAAGATCGCAGGCCGGTCAGTCGCACCCACCTTACAAGTGCTAAGGTTAGAATGCTGATTACCAAAGTATTTAGCCATTTATGTTTATTTCCTGACTTGCTTCTATTTCCTCGCTGACACTTTGGTCCGAAGGCTGCATGGACCAACGGGCAGCTACAACTCTCCGGCTTTTCTTCATTAATAGCGAAGTTATCAACGTTTAACCAGTTCAGCAAACAGTACAGCCTTGCCTACTGACTGGCCGGTTCGTAAATCCGTAGGAATTCCGCAAATAGGATATTACATGACAATAACAAAGTGTCTCAAGCAAACGAACTTCAAGCATTATATCTTACCCGTACCTACATTCTTAGTCTTTAGCTTCACTTTTAATCACTTTTCAAATTAGTTGACCACTGGGTCCGTGAAAAAATATTATGCATATAACATTTGGTGTACGTCTGGTAAAGGCATCCTACCAGACCTAAGCGTTTTACATGTTGCAATCTATTGTTTCCTTTGACCCACCTAAGGTTAGAAGTGGAATCGACAAAAACATCCTCTAAATATTAGCGCCAAATATATCTCCATGTACCTCCG
>CALYDF020001650.1:0-11208 GCA_944474145.2 Dicrocoelium dendriticum
GCTTTTGTGGTAGCGTCTAATTTTTCCACAGTGTGGTCATAAGGCGGAATTTTTCGTAGAAGACCTCAAGCAGGTTAAGAAGACAGCAATGAAAAGTAAAGCCACCTTGTACTCGGATTTTTATTCATAAAACCTAGACAAGCATGGCAACGGCTAACGAGAAATCAGCTAAGGTGTTCAGACGGCAACGAAACTGGATGTAGATGAGTTTTGATCTCAAGGTGATTGGACGTCATGCGCCACATTGTGAACGTCCTCTAGCTACCTTAAGGCCAGGTTCTAAGAAGAGGTCTTGCAGATCGTAGATATTGAAGGCGTGGTATAAACTGTCAACACAAAGGAAGCACAGCTTCTTTCTGAATGCCTGCTAGCTTTGAGTTGCCCTTAGCCTTGAGGCATCCTGTTCCATATGTTCACGTATACAGCTTAGAACAAAGGCTATCGAAGTCACTTCTTTGCCCTAAGCGTGCCAATAGAATGGTGCTTGTTTCAGAATTTAGATTCAGATACTCTACTTAGTTTAAGGCAAGTGATATTACTGTGCAGCTTTTTATGAGACGGTTTATGTAAGAAGCACAGCTTAACATCGAGGCGCCATATCAAAAGGGGCTGAATTTTAAGGTGTTCGCACCTTTTACAATCCATACATAAATTCCTAAGCTATTGGTCAAAATGCAATAAGTTGTGCCACGCTTATCACCCTTGTCTTTATTACCATGGTCATGCCATTGATGTGAGTCGAAATGACGATAATAAATTAATTATTTACGTGCAACAGAAAAGCCAAACCATTACGCTGAGGTTCTTGCTCGCCAACCCATTGCTTTAATAGATGCCCTTAAAGTTATCATTTTTCTACCAGGCTCTAGGGCTAATAACGGACCTTATCTTGGCAGTTCTGTTAGCCGACGTTGAACTTCGGAAGTCATAAGACTACAAAACATCGCCCTGGACTTGGACTTTTGGGTTTGTATTTACGTTACATCCTTTTTAGCTGTGCAACCACTACCCAATGTGGGCTCACAGGTCATCCACCTTCATCGTAGTTCCCGTCTTAACGCATAAGCGGTCTCAGCAGGAGCAGTCGCACACAGCTTTTGGTGTTTAGCATGGAACTTGAAGTAAGGCACTGATTTTGTCATCGCTGATTTCTTTTTGACTTGGTTCGCTTTATCCAATAGACCATACAGCACAAGAGCTGCTTACTGCTAACATAAAACCACCGTATTTGCAAAACCATAAGTGAAAACCGGTGTCAACCGCTATATCTTGTTTTCATTAATAGATACCATAGTGCTGCTGAAAACCAGCAACAGGCGGCAGCCTTAGTCTTTTGACTGACACCATCACAACTCCGACGGCACTGCACATAAAATATACCGTGGGGTAGTAAAAAATTCACTTGCGAAGCAAAACTACATGCAATACATCCCAGCTACAGCACCGTCCGTTAGCCTTTATTTTATCGGTTACCACGCTTAATACTTATATTACTTTTGCTGCGGAAAATGAATAAGCCTACGAGCTTAGATGTACATAAGATAAATGCTGTCAAACAAACCTACGCATCCTACTAACGGCCAGGCTCTGTTGTGGCAGTTGATACAAAGTTGAAACAATATGTATTACCGGAGTAAACGGAATAGTTCCGTCCAACTTTCCCTACTTTTGATGCACGTCAATGAGCATTCGTAAATGGTGGGTGCTCGTTGTCACTAATAGTCATCACTGAGTGACAAATGAGTCGGTGAAAATAGACTAAAACACAACCTTTGATATCCCTTTATTGAAGGCATGGCACAACAGTTAATCAACGCATTATACATCACAGTATGCGGCCATTGCTGCTGAAGGCAAACGCCGGTCTAATAGAAGTTATCATTTCACTTGCTCGAAATATTTTGGTAACAGCCACTGCTGTGGAATTGCTTGTGCGAGCAATTGTTGTTGACGGTTGTTGTCTATCACGGAGTAATTATTCCATCAGGTCCACTGCATGTTTTCAAACGATTTTTGTTATCTCCAGGGAGCATGCCTTTACTAGTTGATAAATAAACTACTGTTAGAGCTCCAGCTTTCATAATCGGGCCTTTTGTATTCCACTTCATTCTCTCGTGTTCCTAATGCCTTGAGCTTCTATTTGTTACGCAGCTGTCACTCACTATTGGGAACAATGCTTAGGTCCGTTCAAGAGCAAGGACGACCCAGGCTACCTTATAATGAGCGTCCTGTATCTTATATCGGTAAGCAAACCAGGGAACCAGGGACGTTTACGTTTGCTTGCCTCTACGTTCTTCATGCACTACTATACACTGCTAGTTTCCTGCCTGAAGTGTTCTTCTCGAATTGCTTCACATGTCCGCTGTTACATCATCTCGCTTAAAACCATGAGGCTTAAAAGCCTGGCTTACAGCTGATTCACCAGTGATATTTTTCTAACCTTAACCAAGCTAATGCTCATATTTAATACCTTTCCAACTCCTATCCTCGTGAGCGCATGCTAACCTGCATTATAACCCCGTACTTGATCCCGCCTCACCCAGACGTTTTGCATCTATTCATGCAGCTAGATTGGCTCAGTACCACCCAGTAAACCACACCTTTATTCTTCCTTCTCTCTATTTGTAGACATTCCTAAACTTTATCTCAGATTCTTCGTCCTGAACATCTGCTTGCCCCTAAAAGGCTCCCGCACTTCTGCTGGTCCGCTTTATTTGTCCTTACTGCTTAAACCTTTCTCGTCTGCGCTGTCTCATCTACCCTCTGACATCTGCTAGGCGACTGAGGTATACATACTCAGGTATTGCACTTGCACTGATCCTTTTGTCTTCCCCTGATTTGAGGGTTGTACCTCCTCACATTTTAACCTAAAGCCATTACAGCCAGTTGATACGCTTACTGGCTAGAGCCACTTACCTCATTCTCACCTAACCTGGCTTACTTGTTGACTGCATGATTTGTTTCTCTTGCTTTGGTCGCCTTGGCTTTGATGTCGTTTTTAACTTACTTATAACATTGAGGTTTATAAGCCTGGTTTACTGCAGATGTACCCGTGGTAACGTTAGATTTTTGCTTTTACTTTGGCTTGGCAACTTCTTCTTTTATTCCTCACTCGACCCCAGTTTTGCTCCTCGTTAGTAAGCAGCATTCGTCCGCATAGTTACTTCAGACGATTGCAGAACTCAAAATAACCAATTCTGTTTGCGTTTTATGTATCACTTTTATCATGTTGTAACGTATAAGACTTTTGCATTCACACCACGTGATGTTACAAGTTTCCTTTGTAGCGTCTGCTACTCCCATTTTTACTACTCACTTCTCTTCCCCAAAGCCTGAAGATAGCAACTGACACATACCAAGGATGTCACCGGGCCTGTGGGTCTTCGACTGAATGAACCTACGAAGACAAAAGTGGATCACATCAGGTCTCCAACCCACACAAGTCCTATTTGGTCTACTAACACTGGTCAGTTGGATCTGACTACCCACATTAAACCAACAGCTTAACACAACGTACCTGCGTCAAACCATAACTACCTATCTGTTGTCCCGCCTGCCAAGCCTCCATGCCCTCGCTCATAGATTGCCAGCAATCTCAGACTGCTCCCACGAAAACGAAAATATAACTTCTCGGGATACAAACTGGTTAACGACGGTGCTCCAAAACGTGGGGGGTGTTCGCCTGGCCAGCTTTCTCCCTATAAAGAGCCACAGATGTCTGTTTAACAACGCTGTCACGAGGCGGAGGTGCCGCGCTTCTTACTAAAGCCACGACCCCATGCTTACCAGGCAACCGCAATCCCAACACGGACGTCACCCAACCCTGCGCACACTATTCTTGTGAGCAATCGCAATTGCAGTGACACATATTCAAACTGGAATTAACGATGGAAATCTGCACTCCCACATACATGAATGAACTTGCAGCTCCAAAGTTCAGTGATAACACACCGCCTGTTATACCTTCACCGATATTTAGGCGCGTACGTACCATGATCATGCCTACCTAGGCGTGCCGCGCCTTGCACACAAACAAGGAATTTATTTATTTATTTAAATAAACTAAATAAATATGTGGGCTAATTTTCTTGTCTATGCAATGCACGTCTGCACAAGCTTGAGCATGGTAAGCGTACAACCGTTGCTCAAGGAATATTTTAGCATTGTCATCAGAGGGTCATATAGGTTGGTACATGAATGTATTTATGGCCGCGTATGGGCGTGCGTAGCTGCCTTGCTTAAGTCTGTAAGCACATTGCCGATTTGCTTGTGCCTGAATGTGCCGATCATGCTAAATGGTTGTTATATGTCCGTTTATTTGCAATTGTGTTACGGATTTGCACTACGTCCTTGGCATACCGTTTTTTGCCATTGTGAAACATGGGGTAGTGACTTTATTTATTAGCGAATCACACTTGCCACGTCACAGGGTTGGTAAGCATACATATGCGGCTTTCCATAGGGAGAACAGTTGCTAAGCGAAAACCGAGCACGTCCCACAACATTGCCCCGGAACTATTTCCCGGAACGGGGCAACCGATGACCACCCAGCGGACCCCGCGGAAAGTTTGTACTGCTGGCCAGTCATGGCAGCAAAAGGAAATAGATACTATGTTACAGCCGAGGCTGTCAGCATGATATACACTATTTCCTAGTAAATTACACTGGGAGAAAAGTTAATCATGTGCCGGCGAACCCCTGTCACCTCGGTTGGCTGGACACTCATGGATTTGGGATCACAACTATGTCTTGCCCTGGCCATCTGTGCTAGACTCATCTGTTACCTGGCTCCGTGGCGCCTCCTGCGTCTTTCCCAGCAGTGATTAGACAAACCGCTCCCACCTACTGTAGGTTTGACTAATTCTGACTTATACGATGATTCGTTATCACACCTGGCGTATTGGAGCAGCTTTTATCAGAAAACATGCTAAAATTTGGGCTGGAATGTCTATTAAGTCTTTCTTACAGTGCTCACCAGCCGTACATTATTAACAACTGCAGCAGACTCTCACCAAGGTGCTAGCAAGTTCAACTGAAGCAAATAGATTTACCAGCGAGTACCCTAACACAGCAGACCGGAGAGTCCGTTATTTAACTTAGTAAATAAACCTTTTGTTCTCGAAACCGCGAGGCACACCCTTACAGGCATGATCCTGGTAACATAACAAAGTGTGATCACAAATGTACAAAAATTCATTTTGTATATAACAGTGGATCTAGGTTTATCGGTGTATATACTGATGTCATTATATGTATGTAGTGGTGTAACTTGTGCCTTAAAGTGTGCTGCCGTCTTTTTGGCTGTTTGATAGCATTACGAATGTGAGAATAAACGAATGAGATTCGCGGGTTTGATAGCATTATCCAGGTGTCCACGGATAAAGACCTCCAGCTGTTAGAATTTACCTTGTAATGGCCCTAACAACGGAGCTTACGTGAATAAGCTAGTTCTAATCATGTTGCTGCTATTCGGATGCTTATCTCCTTATTATTACTGGCAGCATTCTGTAGCTTAGGTATGGTAATGACCTAAGTCTACGGGTGAATAAAATAGAGCAACTTGCTGAACCTTGCAGTACACAAATAAGAAAAATGTGAGTTTTCTTGGCCCATTAAAGCAAATTGAACACTGTGCTCTCCTGACTTGTCCAAATGGACCCCACTCATGTAACATCAAGACGATATCCTCAAAAAATTGGCGGCTTTAAACTCGGAGGATACAACCCCTACAGAGTGCTGGAAAAATTAAGACTTATATACACAAAGTTGTTAAGGCTTGCGGGGTGATACTTAGATGCTAATGGCAAGAGGTGACACGTAGGAGGCGCGCTGAGTATGGAAGTAGAGAGAACAGTAAGATAATCTGGAAGAAAGCCTTTATATGTCTGTCAAGTGGTGAGGCCGTATAAAAACAGGAGACTTGGGTAGCAGTTACAGAAGGCGCAAGCGGACAGAGTGGGCCCGTCTGGTGTTCCCTTGGCAAGGCTGCTGTGTTATTTGTTATTTATTATTCCGGTGTGGACTTATGTGCATCATCAGTGGGCCGTCGCGGAAGGCTGGTCGGACTACAAATTACTGGTTAGTCTATAAAACGGTCTGAGAGGACGTTCCGTCCGCTGCAGACGGTGCGCCTGACGTCAGTTCCATTGCACCAGAGTGCGTAGCGATTTCGATCCTCATCCCATGAAGAACCTTGGTTGTCCTCTTTAGAGAGCCGTTTCATCCGTCTCACAGGCCAGGCTTGCCGATGTCACACCGCTACTAAGGTGAGGGTCTCTTGGAGCCAGAATGATGGCTGGGTGCTTTGGGTATGAGGACCAGGAGGTTCCACAGCTTCGCAGGAGGTTAGCGTATGGAATGAAAACTTCGGGGTGAGGGTAAGGGGTCGAAATAGGCAGTGGGATGCCTTGGGCAACACTAGGCATGTATGAGAAGCAAAAGCATGTGCAAGATTTTGTGTGGCTTCTTAAAAGTCTTTTGGGTTTTCTGTTGTTTTCAAGCACGTTTGTGCACAAAACACACTATTATAACTGTAGGTGTAAAGTAAGCATGTCGAGGAAAATATCATCAATAACAAAATCGGAAAAACGGGCTGGGTGTTCTACTTGCCTACCACCTCGGTCCGTTGTCAACAATATGGGCACGGTTAGCTGAGGGTCAGGGAGAACAGCGAGGCCTTGATTGTGTAGTGTCGAAGATGCCGCCGTGGGTGCTCTTATTCGTGCAGATGCGCCACTTGAGTCTGAATGCGAATCTTGGAAGTATGCAGCCTTGAAATGATCAAGGGACACCTTTGGGACAATCTGGTTACTAGAGAAATTGCGCAGTAATCCGTTGGTGCACCCTGGCTTTGCCAGTGTAGGGAGTCTAAAACACTGACACAATGCGCCTTTGCGTACCAAAAGGTGGGTGCGGTTAAAGAGCACACTGTGTATTTGCACCTCTCTGGTCTACTGATGAAAGCGAGTCAGGTTCAGTAAACCTATGCGTTGAGAAGGGGAGGCCACGAAGTAGAACGGCGGAATACACTATGGAGAAGGTAGCAAAGGACACCCACTCGGGGGCTTAAGTTTTGTGCCTTAGACCAACTCTAATGGTGCGCACTGCAGTTCAGCTTTGATGCTGCTGCATATACTTAGAACTATAAGGCAACTGCTTTTAGCTCCAGTCAGGGTCATAAGTGGCACAGAGAGAGGACTTTACCTGTCGATGAATACCGCTGGGTAATATGCCGTTGTGCGAATACGGCGGCTGCGTAAGAAATTGCAGAAAATAACGAATGGTTATGGTTCGGTTGGCGACAGACAGTCGATTGTGGTATTGGATAAGCAGCAGTAACTGACACCCAACCGTCTAGCCATGTACGGAGGGCACGTTTGGTCAAAGAGTGATGCGGTAATATCTTCATGCCATCCGTATGTATACGGATCCGCAAGAAGGAGGCCTATATCCCACCAGGTCCAAGTACACGTGTGAGAACCGCAAACCTGAGGCAGAAATGAGCCGAGAGGACTTGGGTGAGTTGACTTACCTCAGCGCACTGGCAGTTAAGACAAGTTGGAGCCTAGTTAAGAATGTTTGTTTACGCTTAGCGAAAGCAACAGCCCGGTTCCCAGTTTTAAAATTGTTCGAATACTAGGAGGCTACAGTGATTCAACAAGTCTAGAACTGCGTTTGAGTTAAGCAGGCACGATGAGTAAAGGATACTCTATGGACGTGTTACATAGGATAGATCCGTCCGTAGGTCGGAGAGGAATGCGCTGCAAATGTAGTGAGGTGGACTGCTGCGTGCACTGGATGCACTCAGCTTGGGCCTGAACAGATGACATGGCAGCAAAGTGGATCGTTGGCAGAGCGTATAGATTGAGGTCGACATGGTAGTGAGCGTCCGCAACGGGGTTGGCAATAACAGCGACATGGCGTATGTCAGCAGCGAACTGCATGACTGCCTAGGTGTCTATTTTCAGGTGGTGAGTATGAGTCAACCGCCGAGTTGAAGTTGAATAGGAGGGTTTTATAGTCAGTGTAGACCGGGAAAGCAAAACCATATAATGTACGTCTGAAGTGATTGATAGCTAAGCAGATTGAAAGCAGTTCCCTACCAAACGTACGGTAGCGGGATTTCCCTGGTTACAGTCGTTTGTATAAGAAATGGAGAGGCTAACACTGCCTGCTTAAGTGTATTTGGAGAACTGCTCCTACCACGACGCTTGAAGCGTCAGTTGTACGAAAAAGAGGAGCAAACGCTTTGGAATGAGGGTGAAGAGTTACCTATGTGGTAACTTACCTGAGCTCTGTGGAACCCTCGTGAGCTACACAAGGAAAAGTGAAACTTACGTGCTTTTCTTCTGCGGCGGTAAATTAAGGTCTACATGCGTTCAGCACCGATAGTAGCGGACAGGTCCATAGCTCGAAATTAACCAAAGAGATGCGCAATAGTTTGCGTCAACAGCTTAGGCATAATAACCCCTTGAGTTCGAGCAATCTCAAGCTACCCAAGTAGAGTTTTCAGTGGCCCACTACCGCTGACGCAAATGGATTTCACGCCACGAACCATTTTACTAACTTTTTCTGGGTTTTTGATACTAATTTCTTTATTATAACTGACAGGTACCTCTAGCTTATTGGTGTTGGATACCTAGCATTAAGAATATAGAAAATCTGCCCAGAGTAAAGCGCGATATTTATCTAAGAAATGTGTGCAAGTTCAGGACCTAATATGTCAAATGATCCTAGAGGCCTCCCGTATTATTCAGGTAGACCTAGCTCACGCAGCCTTGATATAAACGCCGCACATACCTGGAGGTTTAAAAGTGCGAAACTCTATATTCTTGCTAGTATACGTAGCCCAGTATCCACTGAAAATGGTACACTGAGACCTTCGGACCGTAGGTTAATTAGGAGTTGTCTTGAAGTCCCTTGCATTTATAGTGTCCTTTATTGGTTTCCTAGTGTTATCACGACACATTATTGCTTATATAACTATATTTGCTAAATATGCATTAAAAGCTAGCTTTTCGGCCACCTATGACCTACCCAGTTGTCGCGGAGTATCACAAGCTGTAAAAACCCTTTCTAGATGGCTATGCCTGTTTGCAACTTATTCCGCTTTGCCACCTTTTACATGTGCTTTTCGTTTATCTGATAAATCCATGGAAAGCAGAAAACCATCTTAGCAAAAGCTAATGGTGTTATTGTAGCGCCCAAAAAGATAACTCTTATCTTTCGTGTACAATTTACTTGTTGACCGATTGTACGTTACTCCTTCTTGTTTTAATCTTACAACCGGCTCGACACACAACTGCCTTGTAAGTCCCCGCGCTCACGTGTACGCTCTTGCCTCGTTTCATCCGTCCGTTTCTTGTTCTAGCCCATCGAATACAGTCCGCTGTGTCCGACTCCCTTTGCCTTCTGATATCCGCGCTTAATTACGCGCATCGTCTCGGACTAGTATTAACTAGTCCTACAAATTGGTGACCCCGATTCGCACGCGCGAATTCAACTTTTTTCTCGTTTGATTTTTTTGGTGAGTTCGTTCCATTTTCTCGATTATATACCCGTATTCATTTGTTGCTTGCGTAATTTTAGTACTTTATCGTATTTTGTTCATTATTTATCTTTCGACTCACATCTCGAGAGTGGCATCTGAGTCGTTTCACAGCTTAACCATGCTTACTTTGGCTGTTTCAAGTTTCATGGAACACAGTCCAGAAGTTTGGTTTAAGATATTCGAGATCGAGCTAGAAAATAAGGGCATAACGGCGGACCGTCCATGGTACAATCAGCTCGTCCCGCGCCTTCCTCCGACGGTAGTGACGTTGATTGAGGACATTCTACTCTGCCCATCGAATGAGGCAAAGTATGAAACGATGAAGCAAGCGATTTTGAAAGAGTTACGACCCAGCGCACGAACACTATTTGAGCAGCTCAATGGTCTCATGCTTGGAGATTGCAAGCCATCGGCATTGCTCCGCGAACTTCAGCGCATCGCTGGTCCCTTATTCTTGAACGAGGAAGGGATAAAGGAGCTGTGGTTTGCACGTCTCCCAGAGCCATTGCCGGTAATGCTGTTCATGTTTATAGATGCACCCTTGAAAGACTTAGCTACCAAGGCAGACGCTGCGTTCGAACGTTTTCCGCAGCAGACGACCAGTAACTCCGGTGACGTATTCTCACCGATGAAAACCGAATCCCATGTTTGTTCCCAGTCGCTAGACCGATCTGACTCTAAAGGCGAGGAAATTGCGCTACTTCGCAGCAGGATAGCAGCAATGAAGGCTTCGAAGCAGCGGGTGCCATGGTCAAGTGCTGCCCACGTTTTGGCTACCGTTCATTGCGGCTCGTCTGCGCCTGCACCGAGTACGTCACGTTCGGCACGAAAGCGCAACATTCCCTTACAAGTTCTTAGTCAGATAGTGTCAAACCCGTCGAAGAAGTATGTTGGTATCACCGCAAATACGGTGAAAGAGCTAGACGTTGTCGGGCTCCCTGCATTAGGCACGACCCAGGGAAAACGAATAGCCCGCATACTAGCACTACAAACGTATCATTTAATAACCAAGTAAACCGACTGTTTTACGTTAAGGATCGACGTTCTTCCATCACGTTCCTCATCGACACAGGAGAGGAAGTCAGCGTCATCCCAGCGACCGCTAGCGACAAGCACTCGGAGCCTAGGTACAATTTGCGTGCGGCCAACGGTTCTCCGATAGCTTCATTCGGTCAGCGCATGATGAACCTAGACCTCAATCTTCGCCGAGGTTTTCAGTGGGTCTTCATGGTTGCGTCTGTACCCTTCGCAATTATCGGCATAGACTTCCTCCGACATTTTGGGTTGCTTGTTGATGCTGGTCGCCACAGACTTTTAGACGACCGTACGAAACTAGGTGTTGATGATGTGCTTTCAGATGCCCCGGTAATCAGCCCTGTATTTCGGATCGCAGGCGCACCGTCCGACTTCTTGAGCCTCCTCTCCGAATACCCGCGACTGGTTCGACCGGCTGCAGAGCTTCCACCAGTCACGACAGAGGTCGCTCACCACATAGTTACGCGCGGTCAAGCAGTTAGCGCGCGACCAAGACGGCTTGCTCCAGACAAACTACGGGCAGCACGAGCCGAATTTGACCACATGCTTCAACTTGGTATCGTCAGACCGTCCAACAGCCCATGGGCGTCGCCTCTTCACATGGTCCCGAAGAAGGTTGTGGG
>CALYDF020001652.1:0-30733 GCA_944474145.2 Dicrocoelium dendriticum
ATACACTAAGGAAAGAAATTCCGGCGGCATTTCAACCGGCTGTATTGTGTGGCCAGCTTTGGCTGGTGTCCTCTGAGTGTGGTCTTGCTATTCAGCTTTAGTATGTGACGACAACAATGGTTTGGATTCCCCAGGATCACATAAGTCATTAGCAAGTCGCCACGCAGGCGTCGATAATGTCCACTGTAGACCCCGAGGGTTTTCAGCCTCAATCGGTAAGGGAGATGAAAAAGGCACTTTACAGCGCACGTTGGTCGCCACTGAGGATTTCACAGTCTATTGCGGAAAAGAATATCTGCAAATAGAGCACACTGGCATAAGCGCTAACCTTACTCTGGTTGTAAAGAAATTCCGTTTACATGGTAAAATGTCTGTGGCTGAATGTAAGCAATATTACTCCATCGGTCACCGTGAAAGTGTTTTATGCGTAGACGTTCTCGCGCACCTCCTGACGGCAACCACACGACTGGAGACGCAGAACAATTGTTCAACATTATGGACGCAAGCAAATTCCCCTCATGGCTCTCACGTTTGTGTAAGCCTCGTAATTTTATTTGCCTGAAATGAATTCCGGAAATAATTGCTCACCGTAGGTATTCACCTAACGTTGTAATTACCGCCAGGAAGTTCGAACAATATAAGGAAAAATGCGTGGCTGAACTGTGTCTACTGGAACTTATTCATACAGGATAAGTTATGTAAGCGTAAATTTTACTCATCTAGTAATTTGCATCGTTCCATAGACGAATTGTTCGCTTTTTCCCTTTGACTTTTGATACCAGCTGCCTTAGATTCATAAACTAATAGATGGGAAATGAAGTTGGTGGCACGCCAATGGGCACATACGCAGCACACCCAACGTAAATGACTGCATGGACATTATCCCGGCATAAGATTGAACTTAGCTTGTACGACACTAGCATCATTGTATTATTGTACACGTTAGCTGCAGGTGGAAAATACCTAGGCTATAATGCTGCAATGCAAAAGAATAGAAAAAAACACATTCAACGCCTGAGTCGCCAGTAACTGATAGACATCATGCTGGAGAGCTAACAGCCTACCATCGTGCAGCAAAGTAGTCATATTATCCCTAATAATCGAGGTTGTGATTTTGGAGAAAGGAGGTTAAGCGGAATGGGAAGGGTCAAAGCACACACAACACACGTCATTAAGAGCAGCTCCTAGACATTTCAACTAGTGTATCCAGCAAAAGGTGTTCATCGTCCCTTGGTCTCCAAGCAGGTAGCTGAGTAGATCCAACCGAAGCCAACTTCAAAATAAGGGCCTTCATTTCTCTTGACCAAGTTATCGCTTGGCCATCCCTCCTCTTCTTCTATCCACAACCCCGGCGCGCAAAAAACGCGCGTTGAGGGAGTCGTGGTTTGACCTCCGCAACATGTGAACTAGCCATCCGAGCTTCATGCGTCAAATAGCGGTGCTGAGCGTTTTAATTCTTCTTCCTGTGCTATAAACAAGGTGCTGAAAGCCCTCATGGCTCACACGGTGTTCTCACTAGGTATACGCTAAACGGTAAAAGCACCGATGGTCGAAAGTACCTAGCCTCTATATCGGCTGATCAAAGGGGTCAGGTTTTACACATGTACTGCAGGGTCAAATAGAAGGCTGCATGTGACGCTGTAGCCTTCAGATAGAGAGCAATAATGCGCCCGCGCCACAGTTAGTGAAGACTAGCACAAGCGGCAAATTAAGCGGTCCCTTTTAACGTTGAAGGAGAGCGCTGCACTTCGAGAGTGTAAAGCATAGCTCCAAGCGGGTGATAGCCAGTGCTAATTTGTCCAGTTTAGCTAGGCAACTTTGGAAGCTATCGCAGATGAAGGCAATATCGTCAGCATACTCCAAGTCAAGAAGTCGTTCACCTGTGAGCAGTTGCACACCTTCTAAGTAGTGTCCTCTAAAAGTTACTTCTTTGATTTTGTCTTAGCCAGGTTAAAAAGGGAAGGTGTTTGCGGGCATCCTTGTCTCACAAAGCTGGAAAAATATTGAAGGGCGGGGACAGCTAGTCGTTAGCCCCACTCTGTCCGAGCTACGCGCGTGAAGCGCTTCCGTAATATTTACATAAGTATCGAGCACACATTTCCTTGGCAGACAGTCTCAAAAGGCACGTCGATACACCGCATCGAAGGCACATTTGATATCGCGAAAGTGAAAACGGTGGGCCGCCAATATGTGTGACGGAGCTCTAATAACTGACATAGTGTGAACACGTGGTCGATCATCCCTGGCTACTCCACACGAATCAGGCGTTCACTATCATCGGTCAGTCTGTGAAGGCGTACGGAGGCAAACAATTTGGAGAAGATGGGGATCAGTCTGCTTTTTCTATGGTTGCCGCTTACGTCACGCTTCTGCTTTCCTCCTGCTCTTTGCCACTGACGACCGTTGTACGGTTGCTTTGCTGTCCTGTGAGACTGTCACTGTCTGACTACTCCACCACGCAGCCAGCCAACCAAAGGAATAAAATGGCCAGCACTGGGTAGACAGATTGTGCATCTACAGGTAAGAAAAAGTGCTAATTTAGGAGGTCATGGATACTCACAATTCTGCGTCTGGTTTTTTGGCCAATGTGAGAGTTCCGCTCAACAGTTGCAGCCAATTGATGAAATAGTTTGATTCGTTTGACGCGAACGGGTATTTGATAGCCGCTAAATTCTCACTCGCTTTCTAAATGGATCGAAAAGATCAAACTCGTAATACGCCCGTGCTTATGACCTTTGCCTGTAACAGACTATCTGCCTGCTCCGTTTGTGTATCCATTTGCTCCAATCCGAGCAGGAGCTCCCTTTGGAGATGGGGACACATAACAGAGCGGCTCCATCGTTTATGGTAGTTTCCTGCTCCCGAATTTTCACTAGTATTTTACGTTAGTCCTTAACAAGAGCAAGATCTTTTAATGTGAAGATGGATAGACGAAGTTCGTTTGGTCCCGCTCTTTTCTGCAACTTTATTAGTCCGATACAAAGTTCGACTCCTGAGCGTGGGTGCGGACCTAAATGGACATCCCAAAGAGGGGACCGATCACTGGAGGGAAGGAATCTCTCAAATCCGGTCGATTAAATTGCTTTTAAAAATGCTCACTGTGAAGCTGCAAAGGGTTTGACAATTTGTGGATAGACTGTTTACAATCATCATAAATATTTTCTCTTTCCTCCGGTTACATGCTGCCTGTTTCTCGTATCAAACGGAACAAATTCAGATGGTTACTAAGCTCAGCAACCAATTTCATCTCTGACGCACGATCAGACCGCCATGATTCACGGCCACTCTTCAGGTTAGCACGGAGTATAGCCCTTAGGCCTTTACGAGTCTCGTTGTTTTCACTTCTAGCACTAATGTGCATGCGAGCATCTATCCGTTCCAGAGAGAGCGAAGCGACTAAATGTGCGACTGCAAGACGTAACGTACTATGCCTGACACGTCGTCCTAAAGGACACCGCCAGCGCATTCTCGAACGCCGTAAACTCTATCCAAATTAGTTGTTATAGGGCGGCGAAACACCAATTGGGTGGCTGGATTTGGCGAAGGCATTGATAGACAATGGTCTAGTTATCATCTAGTGAAGTGCATCAATTGCGATATTATTTCTCACTACTCACATATATGATAGTAAACAAATAGTTCCATTGTACGATTATATTTTATTGTATTCATGCTGAATTATAGCACTTACTACGTATTGCATGTTCTTTCAACAAATAATTGTTTTCAGGTAAGGTAAAGTCAAATTATGTGTCATCCACTAGAAAGGGTGCATTTACAGCAGTTTCACACCTACATTACCAAATGTAACACAAATTACATCAACGAACAATAACCAACGACAGAAAAGAACCAAAGTTTGCATCTGTGATGAAACCTCCAGTCACGAACGCGGCGGTTACTTTTTGTTGGATCGAGTATTAAGTGTGATAGAAAAGGTGAGATATGAATTGGTTACGACGAGGTAGGAGATTATAAAACTTTATATTGTGTCCATGTTGGCGAAGTATATATAGTGCAGGCTATGCTTACGTGTAATGACTGCAATGAATTTTTCGAAAAATTACATGAAATGTTGATGCATGCATCAAAATGGTTGTTAACGATGAACCATATGGACGTTTCCTTCCCTAAACCGGAGCAACGCAAAAGAAATTGTTAAGCAGCTCTAGGAAAAGAACCAAGGAACAGTATTACCGGTGTTGGAGAATATATACAATTACCAATTGCAGGGTCAAAGCATGGGGAACAGAAACATTTTAAATCTTAGGGTGTAAAAGGAGAGCCGTCTAACTTTTTAAAGAGGTCAAGAAAATGTGCAGACAAAGGAAAAATTGTGAGGTAGGAAATCCCTGAGATATTTTACAGTAAAAGTTCAAGGTACGCTTTTGTCATTTACTGTCAGAGGGGAGATGTCTCAAATGTCTGCTATGATGTAAACCGAACCTTGCGTCACACGACATGTAGGCGTTGAGACTACGGGAGCGGAAAATGGACCAAGTAAAGAGTTCGTTAAACCCTCGTTAGAGTTTCAAAGTGTCTCCGATGATTAAGCCTATGTAACGCAGGACGACGTCATCAGCAACTTTATAGCTTGTGGATTTTGACTGAATGAGGAGGTTATCAACCTGGACGGAGATTAGATAGCCGAATAGGCTGGCTCCCCGCAAAACTTCCCACTTAGCTTTGATTACAGATTTTTGGACGCAACGCTTCATGAATTAGATTGGGTGTGTAACTTAATCACGCATTACATTACAGAAATCTAGCGGGATGACAAGTTTGGTCATACCTTTAAAAAGTAATGGTCTATCATAGCTTGCAAAAGCGTTTGAGTGATTTCGAAATCAGATCCGTACTCTCTTGCATCTATTATCCGAAGCGAACGTATCGGAGTGTGTCATTTATGAACCGGCATTTAGCGTAGTGCGCCCTGGTTTATGGGCATACCGTTTAGCATCAGCAGTAGGAGTTCCTGTGGATATACGGGGAATCAGTAGTTTTTCTAATACCTTTAGCAATTCAGACGTGCACACTAATCAAACTAGGAAGAAACCACGGTCGAGGGGTGCCAGTTTTGGGTGGTGCAACACCTGAATATATTTCCAATACTTGGTTGTCTTTTTGTCAGTGTCAAATAGTTGACTTGGGAAATAAATTTACTATGCAATGGACAGAAGTATCATGAGGTGCACATTTCTGTGTAGAAAACAGTTTGAAGTTTTAATAGATGCTAAATATAGATGCACCTCAAATCTAAGGGGAAATTTCACCAAATGGTTTAAATGATAGACCTTAATGGAACTGATGTTACTTCTGCTGAAGTCACCAGTGCGAACACGGAAAATACTACTTTTGTTTGCAATTACAAGATAATGTGGCCAGCAAAATGTTGCAGCTCGAGCAACGTGGTGTCCGAAGCCCTTAATATGGTAGTTAGAAAATCCCACAGGAATCTTCTTTCACGCTTTAATAATTAGCAGCTTATTGAAGTTTTTAATTACTCAAAGTCTTGAAACGGATTTACACTAATCGTTGTGAAGGCGTGATGACAAAAACACAATGTTGGGATTTCCTGTGCATTTTAGATAAGGTGGTGGCAACCATTAATATTAAGAACCTCATCATCAATGTCAGAATGCAACCAAGTTTCCTGCAAAGTCACTATGCCTGTAGTCATTGAGTCCATTCACTGCGAAATGTTCTCTTTATCATCAATTTCCCGTGAATCCGCGCTTTGTTAATTAGACATAGCTTGTGTTCTACTTGCCAGCCAGAATGAGTATTTCACCGTTTTCCTAAGACTTTCTTGATGATTATAATGAAAGGTTTTCTGGTCTTGTGTTTAATTTCATCACGAGATGATCTTTCCACATCTTCTCTAAGGTAAATCAAATCCCCAACCGAGTAACTACGAGATTGATTCACTTAAAAGAAAGGTAATATAATACCTGTTAGTATAAATAAATATGCAGTGAGTGGTGCAAATTATTGTTCTGATGGTAGAAACAATGGCCGAAATTGAAGGCCCTGCAAAGTTGTGGGGCTGCTCCCTAGTTTAGTGGCACTAAATTATTTATTACACGTGCTTTCACAAAACAGTCTGTAAAAGGCAGCAATTGTAGACTAAGTACAATATCGAAAACAAACTGGGCTGTACAAATTTATTGCCACCTGACGTTTTAACATCGCTATCTGTACTAATACTTAGTACCATCACTAGATTTGTTATCCTCCTGAAGTTTACTTTCCATGTATGTCCCCGAGGGCATTTTTGCTATTACACACTTTAATGTCATCAAAATCTTGACAATTACCGCCAAACAAACCAGATGTCTATCGTGTTAAGCGTCATGGTAGGATAGCCAAAGAACAAATTCATGACACCATGTTGTCCAAAAGCAGGATTAACACGTTCCAACGTGAAGTTTTAAGAAATGAATTCTGTCAATTTAGCAAATAGTGCATAAATATTATAATTCAAGCAAAGTATCACGTTCATGCGCTTGTTACCGTCTTCCAGGGTCTGAAGAAATCATGCAACCCTAGCTTCACTCCTTCGAAATATTATATTACCTCCTGTAATATCTCTTAGCGTAAATTGCAGATCAATCAAAATCGGTAAGACTGTGCAGGAAGGATTTGAAGCTCGTGCCGGTGACTAGTGGTGTTTTCAGTGAAAATAAATAGATCCATTTCTGTTCCTTCTGTTTATCGAAGACTTGCTCGATTGTTTCAGTTATGGGAGACCATTTCAAATGGTTAGCTATATTGTTTTTGTTGTCTAAATCATGTCAATGCAACGCGTTCTAGTCTATCTCATATTCAGAGCGATCTTATCCTTCTATCTCGTTAGTACGGACATTGGAACCCTGCATTTTTATCGGTACCTTGCAATGCCATTCTCTACCATATACATATTTGAACAGTCGCCGACCGTAAACGGATCACCACCAGTCAGTTGCGTTACAGTAGGGAAGTAAGGGGAAAACTACTATGGTTCATTAAGCTAAAGCAAATAATCTTATGCGCCTCCCGCGTGAATGCATTCGGAACGCAGTACGTTTCAGTTTTTCACGTATTTGTTTCGTGAATACATAGAGTCGCACGTATAATATTCTATATATGCTGGCGTTTCTGGCAGAAGCGCCAAATCATTGCGTTCGAGAATGTACAGCACAGGGAAACAGAAACAAAACAAACGTTAGCACCTCCTTTCTGTGGTACAGTAAAACATTTGTAATATTCCTTTGAATACATAGAGCAGGTAGTACCGGCGTTTGTGGCGAAATCTCACAAGGGATTATCAGATCCTAAAACTTCTAAACACATTTGCTTCCATCTGTAGTAGTGCAGCAAAAACACCTTTTTGTGGGATGACTCTTTTAATCTGGTCACACAGTACCTTCTACTGCAAGGTAGATGAAACACTCTCTCATAGCGCACATACTAAATGCCCCGCGTTACCTCTACACAAAACAGGACTTGATGATGCACTGACACCTTTACACAACGTGACATATCCCGCGGACAGTATATGACCACGTTAGTGCGAAACAAACCGTTGACGTTATAATTAAGTGCTTAAATTCCAGGTGGAAATACACAACTGTTTTATTGCAAACTTTTTGGTGACTCCTGTATTTTGCGCCATCCTTCATCGAGACTGTGTTTCCAGCTTGCGGTTTTCATCCCAACCACCTTACATGAACTTATAAGCATTTTATTTCATACCTGTTTCGAACCATCGATTAGATGCTCCATAAGTTCGACAAATATGCAGGACATAGCGCTGAAATTGCCAAACCATTCATATAATAAGAGCTCAATCGCAAGCAGACTGACACTAAATGTGTACTAGTTGGTCTCACACAAAAATGGTCTATAATTCAACGACGTTTCTTCAACAGATACATGCATAAGAGAGGAAAATTCCAGAGACAGGGAACCTATTTCAATTGAATCTTCATTGGACTTGAGATATTCCATTGCAGCTTAATTTGGGCTATGAATTTGATAATTAAAATCCTAGTGGGTAGCCGGCAATTCACCCGGATTTTCGAAGCACCTTCGGTGAAGTTCAGTCTTGTCTACTCATTTGCAACTCATAAACTAAAGTTTCTTTATTTTGTTTAGGAGCCAAATCAATGTGGACACTCGCAAGATACTGTCAGTATTCAACAGCTTTCATCATGATTGGCGGCATCCGGTTTCTGATTTACCTGTCAATGTGGCCAGCCACAGGACGCCTGCGTTTACAGAGGGACCATAGGTGGCTTGCGCTGCACCATCCACAGCTCCAACCACACACCCCATATCCAGTGTAAAACCGAAGCTATAATATCGGGAGGCGTAATGATAGGAGCCGCGTTTCATCAACGAAGCCGGCTCACTCTCCCTCACAGGTAAAAATGAGCTCGCTGTATGTAGGGAATCAAGCGCACACAAGGCGGTGGCTGGACAGTCCTCCGCTCCTCACTGGGTGCATGGAACCACTCTTCGAACCTCTCACGACCACAAAGACTGTGCACCAGGTCCACTTCAGCAACGACCAACTGCCTCTTAGAGACAGTTTGCGTAAGATGGTGAGTAAAATACAGATAGGCACCTTGTCAACATGCACATCAAATGCAGCCGCACTAGGGATATCAAGCAAGAGCTTATTGTCATATTGGCTGATCAATACATATGTGTCATGTTTAAATGAGGCCGCTCAAAATATGGCCAATGCAGGAAATATGTAACCAACAGATCACGTTTGCTCACTCCTGCCTTGGGCATGTCGAGTTTAGAAATTCCTTATGCTGTGTTCAAATATCAAACGGTCAAGTGCGCATCCATACGCATTTTGCCTGATTTGTCTCGCGAATCTAATTTAAAGCTTTCATAAATCTCACTCCATCCAAATATCGGCTGTGAGTTGAATGCATCTTGAAGTGACCTGTTTTACATCTCGTCTGCTATCACACGCTGAGAGTACTGCTGCATCTACAAACAGCATGGATCCTATACGAACATCATAATAAGCCTTCTGACCATAACCTGAAGCGAGTTCACCCCGATTGTGTTTCGGATGTAGACTGCTCCATGTCTTAAAATGAACGCCAGAGCACAAATTGATGCATTTTAAGTGTCGGGAACAAAAGGAAACTCTATTGACACTCATTGGCTATGAATTTCCAGGAATGATTTCTGGCCGACGATGCAAGTTCCCCATGGCGCACCCCAATTTAATGACCTATTTGCTCCTTTTAATATATCACACCAGCACCTGGAAAACAAGCTTTGCCTTACAAATTCACATATTGGCTTTTCGTGGGACATTTTAATAACAATTCCGTGGTGTATGTATGAGACGTCCGTGGGTACCCATAATATAGTCAAACCTGTCCAAGGCGACCACACAAGGGCCGACAAAATGTGCTCGCCTAGGACAGGTGGTGGCCTTGAACAGGTTCATGCATGGGTGAGTGCAAGTGTACGATCAACATCCAAATCGCGAACTAGGTATGTTAACTGACCGATAATACAATCAATTTAGCTTCTAATTAAGGCAACAAGGTTGTTAGACTATAGTTTGTGACATATGAGTAACAAGTACGCAATAAATTTACAGTTTATGGAAAATCATTTTAAAAACTGACCTATAAATCCTTGGTTTGCAAGCTTTGGAAATATTACTTACACACATTTCTATTTTCACAATCATTTTCCACCAGATGAACAAAATCAAGTATAGTGGTCTATTGTTTGACAGTTGAAAAGTAAGATGAATATACTTTTACCGTAAAGTTTATACAAATTGTAAGCATGGCAGTTTGTTAGTCGTTATTTGCGTAGGGGCGCAAATAACAAGTGTACTTTGAGCTTCGATGAATTTATCCCTTTACACAATGTCTGTAGATTAATTTTTCCGCACGTCGTCTGATTTAATTTTCACCTATTCAGCTGCTTACATTGATGTGGAAGTTAGGTCCAATTTATTTCTGTGGTGCTATAGCTTTGGTTATAAGAATCAACCATTTGTCAGTTAGCCAGTTGGAATCCAAATGATTTCCTTTAAACGAGTATCCAAAGCAATAGATGTTAAAGAATGTACAGTTTGCAGTGGCATCTCAGAATCTATTACAGCAGCACAAGGAAACTCCACTTTAGGAAATACTTGGAGATTTTTGTCCAACCCACCTCCTTCCAAGCTGCAGCTATCCAGAACACGACTTCCAAAAATTTACTCGTTTCATGTGTTCAGTTCTGGACATATCTTTGTGGGATTCGATGATGGTAATAGAATACTGAAGCTGATTTTTCTAAACTCCAATTTAAACGTTTGAATGACCCCCTGTTCGCTGTGTTGTACTAACGCATTGGTGTTGGATGACAACAATTGCAATAAAACAGTAACTAGCTAGAATTAGAGATGGCAAATTGCACAATCAATAAACATATGGTGTTGCGTTTTATCCGATATTTCTCTGCCGAAAGTTTGCAGCCAATCTTCGCAAATATCTAGAGTCATGCATGCATTTTCATTATCCTTGTAAACTACCCGTAGTATTTTTCATGTTGAGGTTATTAAGAATTCTAGGGTTGGCTGATTTCCTAATCACTAGACCCGGTATTTACTGCACAACATGCTAGTAGGCAGCATAACTGTGATACGTACCTTACTTTTTCCCAACTACTCCTTTCTCTCATTTGCCAAAAAATAGTTTTATTCGACATCACTTTGAATGGCAAACCAGCTTCATCTTAATTAAAATATCTTAAACTGTGTAGCCAGAACAAATTGCCGGTAATTTTGCTGTCAACTCGGATATACCACAAATATCGGAATCATCACTTGCGACCGAATGTTTACCAAACGTTAGTCTGTGTCTACTGATGAAGTCTGCAGCCAACCGTTTGACGCTTTAAAGTCGTGGTTTTGCAGTTATTTTGCGAAGTGAAATGCTCGTTATGTATCCTGGGTCTAGGTACTGGGATTTTGCTAGCCAGTACTGACTGCCACCATTTCTGGTAAAGTGCGTTTATGTCTTCGTTACCCGTTTTCTACCATTCATTATTTTCAGCCTTTGTGCGTTGTTCACAAAGTCATTCAAAACTCGGCTTTCCTCTCTAATGTTAGAAGGATTTGTATCTTTTTACGTCGAAATATCCAGCCAGCGTTCGAGAACTTTGCTTTCTAGAATTTACCGATTTACTGATGTTCTTTCTTTATGTCTTAATGCTTTCGGCTTCGCTAATTTGGAACTAGCCATTTGTCCATCGTATGAATCTTCAAAAGAGCTATAAAAATGTACATGAATATACAGTAAGCAGTTACTTCCACAGTACCCACCTAATGCTGACAACCGACTGGTTACACAGTAAACAATTATACACAGAAAGTGATTTTCACAGTATGTGCTATAGTACAACTGTGTCACGAAGCTCTGAGTGCGCGAAGGGAGTCTCGCAGGTCTATCGTTGCGTAACGTAGTTATATCCGTTTGTTCACTGCACAATCCATAGAGGTGTACATGCGTTAGTTATAAGGGTGATCTCCAGCGAGGTTATGTGTCAATGGATAAGTCTGGTGGGAAGAGAGTGTGACCATTGGGGCAGGAATAAAAACAGTGGTATTAAGGAGTTGCGCAACATCAAATAATCACTTGCGACAACGGTGGTATTAACACGCCTCTGCGGAATCGACTAAGGAGGCACGGAATGCGTGAAACTGGGCGATAATCAGTCCAGCGCATATGGTGTGATTTCTAGGCCAAATATGACACTTGAAACGAAATCTAGCCATTGTGCGATACGGTGGCAGACGTTCACGAAAATCTTACTCGCAATCTCAAACAGTCATACTAGTGGTGGTCGCCGTGAGCAGGTGCTAGAACGCCTGGGCACCAAGAAAGTGTGGTCGCGGTTGCGTTAGACAGGTGAATGTCATGGAAAGGTTAATATCAATGAGAAAATGTAGGAAAATCGTTGGGGATATTGTTGACTGGTTGCCATGGGCAGGTTGTTGCCACAGACAGGCAAATTGTACATCATTAGATGTTAATTATTCATGCAGTGAGCTGCAACAGTTCTACCGCTATTTGTTATCTTCATGCTTACAGATTTGACAGAAAAGCATCAATGAATGTTGGCACAATATAGACTTAAATTCAAACCTATTAAATAAGGAGCCTTCCAATTGAGGTATCCAGACATTATCAAATTTTGCATCCAGTCTACAACATAAGAATGTCACAAATTGCATCAGGTAACCTCCTCACGATTCCGAAAGATTCCGTAGGTTTTGCATTCTAAAATCCTCAGATTCTGCGGTTATTAAATCGTTAGTTGACAAGTTGCCTAATGGACTATGATTACGGGAACAGGTAAATATGAAGGCTTGCAGATTCATAGTTGATGTTAGAGCCTATGTTGCAGGTTTCATCAAAAACCGAAATGCACCATATGGCAGTTGGTCAGATGAGCACGGGCAGCATTACATTTCCCATACTGCTTCCGCAAAATAAAGTTTCGCTGCATTATAATAAAAGTTCGATTGTATGTAAATATATTTACACAATTTCGGTACCCAAGTCTAATGGTTTTGTTTCTTCATTGCTCCTCAAGCAAGCAAACTAGTATCATCCATGCTCTATAATCGCTGAACGTAGTTATATATCACAAGGTAAATGGCAAAGGTGCGCAAATCAAGGTGATCTTATCAAAACAGCGATTTCCTATTCCAACGAATTACCAAGGTACTGAGCCTACCGGATAAGTCGATTTAAATTTGCTACTAAATATTTACAAGTAGTATAACTTTCTTCACAATTCGGCCAACGTGATCGGACCATTCGCCGATACTGACCACAAATTTTCTCCGACCGCAATGACTAACTGGCTATATTATGCTTTCAGGGTCATCTAGTTTACAACACAATTATCCGGTGGATCCATCTAAATGCGTTTGTATTCTCTCTGCTTCGGATCTACTCCCGCAATTCGCATCGCACACACTTGGGCATACTAGATCAAGCATAGCAAGCTCTATTCAGTGCCATCCATTTGCCGGGCTTATCATTTGCCGACCAATTTTTACCCATGTCATACTTTTTGCACTTTTTCAGCCAAACCAAATCGGCAGGTTTGCGTAGCAACTTTCGTGATCTCGAACTGCTGTGAAAAACGAAGTTCCCCAATGATTTATATTTGAGTCATCTGAGATCCAAATTGACCAACTGCTATCGCCTGATTAATTTATTCGACCGTTTCTGACCAATGGAATATTTTAAACGGAGCAGTGACACTGTGAACTAACCTCATGTGTCCTGCACAGTTCGCTATGATTTCTCCTTTCGAAGGAGTCAATATACTTGTTTCGTGTGTACCACGAAGAGACCTCTAACTGCACGCCCCAGTCGCTTGAACCTGCTCAGCTGACACTATGATGCATGGCATGGTGTAACGAAGACATTTACATCTGGTTCTGCCGATTCAGAGGGTAGTAGACAGGCAGCCAGCGATGAACGCGGATCTTGAGTACAGTGAAGCCCTAAGCCATTGATCTGCATAGCATCGATCGACGGACAAGCGATTCAGTGGGTTGTAACGACCAAACTAATGAACAATGCGCAATGATATATTAAGGGTAAAAAACCGATTGCTTTACAAGTCCCGTAGGATGGTTGAACTGAAAGTAAACATAAGTGTAAATCGTCAGTTTAAGCGTCTAGTGAATTCAAGTGACACTTATTCATAGAAACGTTGCAGAATGTGTATCGAATTGTTACTGTAGATTAATATGGGAAGCACTATGGGTAAGGCATATCTTAAGAGCAAGAGAAACGACCAACGCTTACTCGTGCGCCGCCTTCTTGGACTGGGGTAAACTGATGAATGCAGTTGTAATATCTCCGAAACTATATTGCACAACAACAGTGTGTAAATAGTGAAGCACAAAAGCTGAGAATGAGCACCGTTTGTTTCGCGTTTGTTTGACATGGTCATCTCTGATTATGTAGCGTAATGTAGGTGGATAAGCGAATCATCCAGACGTTTTTTGAATACCATTAGCGTGGAGGTGGAAACAACGTATGTGGGAAGAGCGTTCCAGTGTTCGCACACACGAAGGGAAAAGAAATTCCGGCGGCATTCCAACCGGCTGTATTGTGTGGCCAGCTTTAGCTGGTGTCCTCTGAGTTTTGTGTTGCTATTCAGCTTTAGTAGGTGACGATAACAATGGTTTGGATTCCTCAGCATCATATAAGTCATTATCAAGTCGGCACTCAGGCGTCGATATTGTCCACTGTAGACCTCGGGGGTTTTCAGTCTCAATCGGTAAGGGAGATGAAACAGGCCCTTTACGTTCTTGGTCGCCCTACGTTGTGTCAGTTCAAGATCGGTAAGGTCTTGCTTTTGCCATGGCTGCCAGGTGTGGATGGCGTACTCAGAATGAGGCCGAATGTAGGCTTTGAATATCTGAGAAAAGATGGAAGGATCGAAGCGCCCGAATGCCCTCCGCAAAATGCCAAGGTTTTGGTTAGCTTTCTTGGAGGTTCCCTCGGCCTGACGGGAACAGTCAAGATCTTCCTGCACTATCACTCCTAGAACGCATTCCGTTGTAGCGCGGCGCAATATTTGATCCTCCAGTCTGTATTCGCAAATGACTTTATGGCGTATGCTCAACACCTTGCACTTCGTAGCGTTGAACTGAAACAGGTTCTGAGTCGACCATTCGTAGACCCTGTCCAGATCATCATGAAGTGCTGCATAATCGCTGGTTGTTCTAATGGCCCGCCATATCTTGAGATCATCAGCGAAGAGTAAGGAGTTGGAGTTGATTACTGTCGCGAGATCGTTTATGTAAATCAGGAATAGTCGTGGACCAAGTACTGAACCCTGGGGCACTCTGCACTTAACATCGATTGGGTCAGAGATGACGCCGCGAACTCTTACATTTAGATGTATTTGAAGCAAGAAGTTAGCTATCCAACTGAGGATTGGGTCACCAATTCCACAACACTGCAGTATGTGAAGGAGGATACGGTGGTTCAGACGGCCGAAAGCCTTAGAGAAGTTCAGATATACTGCGTCAACACCTACGCCGCTGTCGACGGTCTCAGTCCAACTGGATCTGGCAAGCAGAAAGTTTGAAGTGCAAGATCGGTTCTTTCGAAACCCATGGTGTTCTTGTGCTATGATATTGCGTTCTTCCAAGAACTTCATCAGCGCTTCCGCAACAATCGTTTCCGTGATTTGGGAGACCACCGGAAGTAGTGTTATCGGGAGATAGTTGGCCGGATCTGTACGACTTCCTCCCTTATGGATGGGAGTGACGATGCCTTGCTTCCACATTGTTGGCACGCACATCTCATCGAGGCATCGTTGGAAGAACTTGCAGAGGGGGTCCGCCAGGTATACTGCAGCCAATTTCAACGCTTTTGGACGAATATTATCAACAGCTAGAGAGGTATGCTCGCGCAGGGCAATTAGCCTTTTCATAACATCCGCAATCGTAAATGTGACGTGGCTAAGTCCTGGTGGTGGTACAACAATTGGGAACAGTGTATGCGGCGATGTCGTGCTCTGGAAGTTCGGGTGAATTGTTGACATAGGGCGTTGGCCACCTCGGTTGCGTTTTGTGCGAGTCCACACACTGTTTGTAAAGCAGGAATTCCTCGCTGCACTTTGCGGAGCTTGTTAACGTGTCTGTACAGAAGCTTGGGGTTTGTAAGGAGTTTCTCGGCTAGATTCTTTTGGTGCTGTATTTCATCTTCGCGCACCAGGTTTATGCAGTGATTCCTTTGGATAGTGTAGGCTCCCCATGTTTCGGCACTCGATGACTCCTTGTATAATCGCCAGAGTAAATTCCTCGTGATGATACACTTGCGTGTCCTGCTGCGTATGAATGATTTTACTATCTTCGCTTGCGAAGGTCTTTTCCTAGAAGTACTAGTTACTAACGTGTTAAATTGGTGAGCAAATTCAGACCAGGTGAGATCGGGGGATCGTTCTACTAAAAATTTTCAGTTGGTAGCATTTACAAGTTTGATTACAGCGCCGTAATCCGTTATGAGCTGACACACCTCGGTGTTTTCTGAGGAATACTCTGCATAACAGATGTAATTCAACATGAGCGTTTCATGGTCGCAACAACCTAAAGGACTCTCTATCGACACCGTTTGGATCATAAGCTCTTCATTGGTGAATACAAGATCTAGGACTCCCGGTTTGTTTACCGTCCTGAATCTTGTGGAAGATGTGATGTGATTGTAGAGTGGTAGCCCACTGATTATCTCCTGTACTTCCATTTGCAAGTGTTCGTTGATACAGGCTGGGGTTTCCATGGTATGAATATTGAATCGCCAACCAGGAGAATGTGGCTGTACGACTGCGAGAGAATGGTCTTTAATGTGGAGGCCAGGCGGTTGTCCATTCCCAAAGTAGCCGACGGAGGGCGATACACCACACCCAACAAACGTGCGTCCCCACGGCTAAGTTGAAGACGACACCAAAGCGCATCGACAATCTGAACCTTTGGGTCATCGATGAGATCAATGTGTAGTTCACTGCGATAATAAAGTAATACTCCACCTCCTCTACTTGGTCGATCGTTGCGTAGAACAGACATCCCAGGTAGTGCAATTTCTGCATCAGTGATCGGTTCACTCAACCAGGTCTCGGTTATCATAACGAGGTCGGTTGACATCGAGGTCTGACGTAGGCGAAGCTCCGTCAGTTGGCTTAAACACCTTGTGCGTTGGTATAAAAACAGGAGAGTGGCTCATAGTTTAGAAGATTATTTGTGGATATAGACAACAGGTTTGAGACTTGGCTGACCCTCTTGAGGTCGGCTGCTATTGTTTTTTGGAATTGTTTTAGGCTCGCGAGAATGACTTGGGATAACTCTCTGCACCGTGTGATCAGGTTCATGATGATCCTGATGGCCACTCACCTCCTGCAATGCTTCGCCGGATGCTATGACGGCAGTCAGATCAGTCTCTGTGGTGGACTCTGCAACAACGGTTGTTCCGATTGAGTTGGTTCTCTCCATGTAGTAACCAGTAGACTCTGGTCGTAAACCTCTGCTTTAATTCGAATGTCTGTTGGTAGTATGTTCCGGAATTTACCCCAGTTCTCTAAAACTGTCAGTAAAGTTAGCTCAGACGGTAAGACCAACTTCAGCAACCTAGGACCACACCCTTTGTGATTTGGTGACACGGGCATCCTGGTCAGGGAGGTAACAATGACATTTTCTAAAGACAACGCCTCACGAATGTATCGCCATTGCTCCAGGTCATGTGCCTGAACTTCTTCAGGAGGTGAGGCTTGAGACTCGGGGACGCCATAAATAATGACGGTTTTCAGCGCATGTTTTCTACTTCCCTGTTGATTGTTCATGTCCTTTAAACGTTCTTTCCACGGAATATCCGGTAAGATACATACTCCGTTCGGTGCTCTGTGATGTCGATTTGCAGCGAGCAGATGGATTCCGTTTCTTCCGCGGAATGTAGTGTTACTCGAAGCAATCGAGGTTCACCGTAGTGTAAGTTGTTTGGGTGTTTTGCGATGCGGCTCAGCGTAGTGGGTTCAGCACGCATGCTGATGGCACTACAGATGGAATCCCACTGACAACGATCGTCTATCAGTTTGCCCTTTATTGTGTTGGATTTGGATTCAGGAACGTTAGTGCACACAAGACTTAAGGCACCATGATTCCACCTTGTGGTTTGCGACTTAATAGCACTAGGTTCTTTTGCTTTTTGTGGATTTGTGAACCGCACTGGCGATAGCGATCCATGTTGAGGCACAGTTTTGACCTCTCGGATAAGTAGAGTCACAGGTGTCTTTGACGGCGTTTTCCTAGAAGTAACCGCTGCGTAGGATGTTCAGTTATTTTTTACTGTAGGCTTGCTGGAGTTTTGTGTGTCGAGTAGGTCAAATGAATTACTAGTTATTACACCCTTGGAGGACGTAGTAGCAAGTGGGTTGTAAACGACTTTTTTACTTAGTGGAGTCATGAGACTAGAGGCCATTGGAGACTGAGACGTGATGGTGGGGTTGGGATGCCTGGCCCTCTTCCTCGGCCTAAACGAGGAATTTTAGGTGTCCGTTCAGTTTCAAGTATAGCGTAGTTTACTTTCACAGCTGCGTTGCGAGCGTTCACCAGTTGCTCAATTGTTCCTGCCAACGTTTCACACAGTTTATTAGGAAAATTACACAACTAACGACAGCAATGGATTTGCACACCTGGCAAAACCAAAATGCTTCGGTTTTGCTGCTGTATTGTCTAGTTTCGAGTGCACTCATTTCTAAATACTTCGAATGGTACGCTTTTTGACCATTAAAGCAGACTGGACCAGACTTAACAGTTTTTACACATAGGTCACAATTGATTTCCAAATGGGCCATATCCACTTGAGGCGTGTACTTTGTTATTTTGACTTAAACCAATTCCAAAAGGGACTAGATAGGAAAGGAGAGTTCAGAATCTATGTTGTAGATCCCTCAATTATCACTAGCTTAGAATGGATAATTCTACTAAATTATGTGGTCACGGTCAGTAAGGGGGCAGCGAAGTGGGAATGACCGCAGATGGTGGTGATATGGTGTAAAGATTCACCACTACAACAGGAGTTACAAGAGGATAGAGAAAATGGCGCACAGTGTTTGACTTCGCTTCACTTTTCGTTGCGCTGCGATCGGCACTGATTTGAGATCAGGGTGGTCAGACGTGTGGCGTCCAGATGAGTCACCCGTTCCTTATGCGATGTTCGTGCTATTGATACAGCAGGGAAGTGGATAGGTAGGGATGCAACGTAGGACTGAGGCAAGGCAGAACGACTTGGAAAATACCGTCCATTGACGACAGTGGCTGCACAAAAGGTGGACCAAATTGACGACTATCGCTGTGTACAACGACTAGAAGGAGTGGTGGTAAGATGCTCGGGTGACTCACAAAAAGATTTTAAAATAAGACCATCAGAGTTCTTGTGCAACGAGAGGAAAAATAAATTGTCCGATAAAATTCAAGCACGGTTGACTTTCGAATCGCAAAAGCACAGTTTGCTGCTCATCCAGGAATGACAGATTCAAAAGGTGCACAGCGGTAGGAGGAGCTAGCGGAGCCCAATCGAATGATTGTACGTAGGTCACTGTGAGAATAAATCCGAAGATTTTAGAGTGAATAACGCAGGAGGACACTTTTTTTGCGACGGCTCGGGTGAGTGACCTAATGTGATATTAATGCAAGCTGTAAAAATGCACAAACACAAATTCAGTGTTCCAATTACATTAGCACGTTACATGCTAAGAGTACAAAGCCGACAGTTGGCGAGATAAAGCAATACAATAGCGAAGAAGTTTATCTCTGGTTTTGTGAATTTTGAAAGGCTATCTTATAGATCCAGTTTACACGTGAAGAATAACAGAGGTAGGGAGAAACTGCGACAAAGACTGAGAAATTGTGGGATGCCAAAATTGCTTCATGAAGATGAAGTGTGTCAGAGAATAAGCAACACCCCTTCAAATAGGCTCCGCCATAGGTTTGATGAAGTGGGCTGGATAGCCAGTAAATAATGCGATACGTTGAACCTCAGTCTTTGTGCTACTACCATGAATGAGCCAAACCGTCTGGCAAAACCACATTAGCCGGAGTGTAAGAATAACAACAGGCTCTCGTCTACTCGTCAACCTGTTACGAATATTCGTAACGGCATTGACAACTCTGTTGGTTGCAACGTGGTCGTTGCCGCGTTCTCCCAAAAATTAGTATTTCAGGTACTCCCTTAGAAATCAAACTAAAGGATGAAGGCGTAGCTGTAAGTGCACAGCATCCACTAATTTTATGCGAAACATCGCGCCATGGTGCACAAATGATCACGGAGAGAGCGCTTGATGTACCATCCTTAGTCTGCATTAAGTATCCAGATTCGATCTTTTATTTCTTAAAAGGAATGTAGCTACATGACGTGAGCCAATAAATCTTCATATATACCATCCTAAGTGTTATAGATGAGCCCGTCAAATTATGCTTATCCACTGTCAGTCAAAAATAAAGTAATGGGGTGAACCGATATGCCTACGGGCTATGTTGACATCCGCCGAGTACAAACAATTCCTGATATCGAAAAGCGTCTCCCTGGGTTGTGTTCTATTTCTCAAGCTTGTTAGCGTATATTTCGTGGAGATAACATAAGCAGGCGAAGCGTGACGTTTAAGAATACCGATTTATCCGTCCCTAGATCCATGCTTATACGCTGCGGCCCAGAGTTTGGACGACATGATGAGAGCGAAACGCGGACCATAGACTATGATCACCGGCGCCACATTAATAAGAACCTGTCCTTGAAATCGTCATTGCCTAATTGATCTCAGATAAAAAGATAGCCAACTTATAAAGGATATGATTTGGGGATTATGGAGTTAGTACACCAATCCAGACAATTGTCAAAATATGGTTTGGAGTGCAGGTATGTCGATCGCAGCAGACACTTCCGAATTCTGCCCGAAATAACCTTGCACTAAGTGAACTTCCGACAGGAGCAACTGAATGGAACCGCTTCTTGGAAACCGTTTGTATACAGCTGCGCATCTTACTGAAGAAACCGGTGGACACATTTCATAAACTCTAAATGATAAGAGCAAGGCGTTAGTGGAGGTATTCATGGATCTTAAACGAATTTATCCATCACTGTCACACTACAGAAAGTTGAGTGACGCACTTCACATTGCTCAGCGAAACACCACACACAAGACACATGTCCCTTGACTCACTGCCAAGAGCGGAGATACTATCCTGTATATATCCGACCAAGCAAGTCTGAAGAACCTGCTGAACTTAGGCTGCTTCAAGAATCACATTTTTTGGGCATTATCTTTCTAACGACATCTTAAATACACTCAGAAATCAATAACGACGATGTCGCTATGAAAGTTACGCCACTTGTTTGGAACAATAGCACCAGTAAGGGATGTAGAATACTTAGATATTCTCGCAGTGCCCTGTATTGCGAATCCATGGGTGATCCAGGAAAACTGATTGAAAACTCACTTTGGTGCTGAGGGCGACTGAGCCGTAAGGACACACCATTTGGTAGCCGTTTATCTTCCATGAAATTAACTACAGATATTGACTCCGGTCTGTTATCCTCTGAACGGGTAATATAACATGCATAGATATATAGCCTAAATCTCTACTATCTGGATGCTGCCGCAACTCCCAGCGATAATCTCTAGCCCCGACCTATAAGAGCTCATTGCAAACATTCTGCACTTCGGTCATGTCAATTCCTTACCCGATTTAGAGCGGGAGATATACCAGTGATGATTGAATTAGTACCTACCAACTGTGCGCTTATGATCAAGAAGACAACAATGAAAGTCTTAGAGTGGCTGATTACGTTACCGTGCTTTCGATTGTGTTTTGTTTATTATCCACAGATTCACTGTTACTTTGCTTTTTGTAACCACACATGCAGACAATCTAACAGAACTGCTTGGAGAGGCCACCGATACGTTTTGGGATGATGGCTTCATAGACGATACTTTTATGGAAATTGTTAGCAAGTACAGGGACCTGGTCATACCCGCATCGACAATCATTGCATATCGTTCTACAATGTCACCCGAACCACAACTCGAAAATATCTGGCGATAAGAAGAGCAGCTTTGCGTTCGTACTATGCACACCCCGGTCATAACAAAGGAAGGAACGAGTTATTGTCCTGTAATCATCATGCTATACTTGTCCGTGAGGAAAAATTAATAAACTAGCAGTCTAGTATATGGGCTTTGGGCCAATAATAAGCCACGGTAAAAAGATCAGAACAGCCTCCGGAATGTAAAGCGTGGTGTTCGCCAAGTCATTCAAATAAAATCTGCTCAAATCGCCTGCTATCCAACCAACGCCATTCGGCTGAATATGTTCCAATCTTCCGATGCGGCACTAGCATATTTCACATACCCGTGTCATTCATCCAGACGCAAGTAATTACACACATCAATTGTAGCGAAGGTTTTGAGAATGCTACTGTAGTATTGCATACACGGTTCTCACAGAGCTGACAGTTTCTACGCCAAGCATTTCATTTGGCGGCTGTGACACTATCCGAACCATGAGCAACTTGGCTCTGAGTTCCAGCCCAACTCAGGCTATCTCCAACTGGTGAGTCCCAACTAGGACGAAACCGCGGTCATGGGTTGCCAGTGTTGGAATGAGCAAAACTATAATGTTTTTACTTACTGTCTTTGTGATTGGAATGACCGAGGTCCACCTCAAGTGAACCGAGGCCTCAATAGAGGTTGCATGTAGCAACCCAACCACCAGCGGATTCTCCAATTTTGAGTTCGTTTCCGTTGGACCAAGCGTTATTTGCGGATCTCAGTGGTATAGTGCTTATGGCCTCAACTATGAGCCACTGGACTCTGAGTTCTAGAACTACTCACGCTATCGGCAACTGATGAGTCCCAACCAGGAAGAAACCGCGGTCTTTTGTTGCCAGTGTTGGTATAAGCAATACTATAAAGCATTTAGAAGTTTATGTGACAATCAGACACAAATATATAGTTTTCCGTCTACGGCATAAACTTTTGATTTGGCTGGTTTCCTCTACAGGTGAACCATCCCGTCAAGTCACACAGAGCGTCACGCTCATTCACAGTCTCATCTGGGAAAACCAGCTTATTACTTCGCCATTTCCGCTCATGTTTAATGGTCTCCATGAATCTTGCAAATTTTACAAAATGCAAGTAGGTGCAAAAGGAATCTGGAGCTAATTGTCAGTATTTTAACAAACTATTTGCGCTTACGTACGTATACCTGTTAAAGTGCTCATCCAACAAATCAATAGATGTGTTCTATGCAATTTCGATTGCTGAACCATCTAAAGAAAATTTGTAATGATCTCTAACTAAAATACTCTTTAAATGCGAGTATTTCGTGCAAATCAAATCACACAGAAAGGTATTCATTTAGCTCCTGGTCCACATAAGCAATACGTTACACTTGCAACGTTTGACATTTCTGCGTTTATGTGCCGCTAAATGTAGAATGGAACTAAGAACATAACATTAACCTAACTGTGGAATGTTGTGCTTTTATGCACGGAATAACTAGTTGGTGAAACATCCGTACTGAATTGCGAGTTAAGCGACCAAATTGAAACAATTTAGTAACAGATTGCTAGATGCTTTCCAATTTATGCACATAACGATCATAAACACAGCTCTGTCGTCGCCGACAACTTCAGCCCAAGACCGCAAAGAGAATTTTACAGACTAACAGGGAAAGACTTGTAGGTGTCAAACCACACTGGCTTATATCGTTTTGAAAAGGTTTTGGAGGGAACTACTAAAGTGTATTCGAGCCAGCGGTGGGAAGTCGATACGTGCAACGAGCGAACACCCAGCCGTGGAATGAAGAAAGAAGCAGCTATATCTGTGGAAATTGAATTATGGACCCAAGTTGCAAAATGAACAATGACGAGAGCTTGTACGTCAGGATGATGAAATGGCGTGTTTCAACAAGAGTTACAAAACAGACGATGGAAAGGATGAATACCCGGATATTTAGAACTACTACAAGATATATGTCAAACAAACATCCCCCAAAGAAAAACAAACAAACCGTTAAGGTGGACCCCCATTAAAGACGATATGGGTGTACAAGTCAGATTAACGAAGTGCAGCGTCTAAATCACTGCCAAGTGGTAGATAATAGAAAGAGTAAAAGACGGTAACTCGAATTTATCACAAAAATCAATGTCAACTAGTACCATTCCCAACAACTACAGCAGTTTTACATAAACCCCAGGTAGAGTCAGTGGAGATATTTGCTCTAATTCTCTTTTCTCATGTTTCTTGTCTTGTGGAACATCTAAACAGACATACATAGGGCAGTACACGAACGAATCCAGTTTCTTAGATCATCGGTGTGTGCGAACCACGTATTGATAATTTGAATCAGCCCATGGCTTCTTTCAGAATAACTAACTAAGAACATTCAGCTGGCCTGGAAATACTGTTAATATATTGCTTCATCAACAACTATCAATTGTATGAGAATGATTTAGTAGCTCAGACAGACGTGAGTTTCCTTTTAATGAAGAACCCTAAATATCCTTGCTGCACACGATAATTTGTCCCTGTCAAAATAGCAGTGTATGGTGCCCAAAGGAAGTGGAAGGAATAATGTAAGAACTTGGTTTTCCTACAGTTTTAATGAACACCAAGTTTCAATATTATCACAGTGAACATTCATAAATTAACAACTGAATTATTTGTGAGCATGCCTTATGTGTATACAATTGACTGGAGTGCTACATAACCTAAAAGAAAACTGGACTTAGGAAATTTGCACAGATAGAGATGTCATATTGATTAGTACCAAAGTTATTGATATAAATCTCCTTTATTTGTAGTGAGGGTGTAGGGGTATTTTTTATTTTCTCCTTCATCAAGCAAGAAAGGAGTTTCATTCGGTATCCGGCCGTATCGGTAGGTGCGCAATTTTAACTTGCGACTCTGTTCCGTGCGACTCTCCCCTGATTCTGCACCTGAAAGTTGGCTAGCAGCCGGTGATCTTAGTTTCTTATTGGTTCACACTGACTTTTTCTATCTAATGTCTTGCTTTTTTATCTTACCTTCAATTTGTTTTTAACTAGAGTGGTTATTAGTTTTACAACGTATGAAAAGTCTAATAGCAAACTTTGATATTTTGTATGCTAAAAACCAAAATAATAGGTGAAACTATGAGTTTACCAACAGTTGCTCTGAAGGTCACAAAGCACGGCAAAATAGGCAACACCATAACTGATAACAGCCAAGAGTTGGCGGTTTATCACCATTTTCTGTATCAACAGAAGACGTGTGACACCAAGCTACCCAAAAACCATACGTCGTACTCAGACGATTAAGTCTGCAAATCCTAGTTTACTAAGGTTGTGTGCATGGCCCCATTGGCTAGCAGCCAGCAGCAACTGAGCGTCTACCCAGTCCTTTCCATTACCAGCTTGAGCAATTAATTGATCATTTGAAGGTGAATTGCCTTTCGCTTTTATTTTGCACATCAAAATAAAACGCATACGATGGTTTGTACCTGTGTAGTATTGCTTCAGGTCAAATTGTGAGCAAAGTACTTTGCTTTATACTTATTCACATTGGGTTCTGGGTACATTAGGTCGAGTACAAACGAGGTGAAGTGATTAAATTTGCTGATCTCGCATGAGGGATGCAAGGGGCAAGTGTGGTTTTGAAACTAGTGTAATCAAGCTGCCAGATTTGCAAGTTAAATGAACGCCGTCGTACTGTGCTAGCAAAGAGCTATTAAGTATATTATTGTTAGCACTTCAATGCTCTAACTAATTGCATTTTGAGTTCAAAATAGATATTGTATTATGCTACAAGACAAGCCTATTTAATACGAAAATCTGACGCACAACCGCAACTGAGAAAGACTTTAGTTGCAAGTCCATCCTATTGCATAATTATTATAAATATTTTCCTAATATCTACGCCTATCGAATATGCTTACAGTGTTAGCTTACATGACACCACCTTGTTACATTTAAACTCCGATTACATTACCTCTCACAACAGGAATCACCATTTGCAGTTGAATAAGCTTACTGACAAATCGAATATTTTATCGTTTGCTATGCAGTGGTTCAAATCCCATGGTAGGCGTATTCAAAACACAATGTGCACGGATGCGGCAAATTAAACTCAGCCACTTAAACGAAGGGGACCAGAATACACAAAAAAACAGAAGAAGATATGTAACCGAATTTGAGGACACTCCCAGTGCATAAATGTATACATTCCCCTTGATGACACACAAACTACTAGCATTCAACAGAACAGCCCTAGTGTTTAAATATTTTAATATATGAACAGAAGACATCATCATCATCATCATTACACGTTAGCTGGAGTTGGAAAACACCTCAGCTATTGTGCCGCAATACAAAAGGCAAGACAAGAAAAAACAAACAGTGATACGCCCGCTGAGTCCCCAGTAACGGATGGACATCGTTCCGGAGAGCTAACAGCTGGCTGCCGTAAAAGAAAGTCATATTATGCCTAACGATTGAGATCGTGATTGGAGGGGGATGCTAAACAGGAGAGGGATGGACAAAGGAACTCACAACACAAACGCCATTGGGGCCGGCTCCTAGTCATATCAGCAATTGTGTCCAACCAAACGTGTTTACCGTCCTTAGGACCCCATCCAGGCAGTCGGGATGCACCAACCGACGCCAACTTCGAAGTGCGGGTTTTCATTTCTCTCGACCAAGTCATCACTTGGCCTCCCCTCCTCCTCTTCCAACCGCACCCAAAACGCGCAAACAATGCACGTCGTGGGAGTCGGTGTGCTGGCATGCGCAACACGTGGCCCAGCCATCGGAGCCTGGTGCGTGATAAAATCGTGCTGAGCGGTTCACTCGCTCTTCCTGCACCAAATACGCGACGCCGAACACGATCATTGCTCACGCGGTGTTCCCACCAGACATGAGGTAAGCTGCGAAGGCAGCGATGATCGAATGTGACGAGTCTCTTCATGTCTGTAGACCTGATGGGCCAGGTTTTACAGCCACATAGGAGAGTTGAACGGACGGCTGCGTTGTAAACTCTGCCCTTGAGGGCGAGAGTAATGTCGCGTCTGCGCCACAGGTGGCGGAGATTGGCAAAAGCACCTCGAGCTTTTGCTATACCGTTCGTAACCTCATCTTCAATCCCACGGGTGCTAATATAGCTGCCCAGGTACTTAAATTCCTGAACGACTTCTAGCAGATCACCACCAAGCGTTAGCGCAGGGTTGGGTCCTTGCCAATCTTGAAGAAGTACTTTGCATTTCGATGGAGCAAAGCATAGCCCAAAACGATTGACAGCCAGTGCTAATCGGTTCAGTGCTGTTTGGCATGTTTGGAAGCTGTCACAGATTAGGGCAATATCGTCTGCATACTCCAAGTCAAGAAGTCGCTCACCAGGGAATAGCTCCACACCTTCTAGGTCGTGTCCAGCGAACGCTGTTTCCATGACTTCATCAATAGCGAAGTTGAAGAGGAAAGGTGACAGCGGGCATCCTTGTCTCACACCGCTGGTGATACTGAAGGGTGGCGAGAGTTTGCCATAAACCCTCACCCTGCCCGAACTATGCGCGTACAGCGCTTTGATAATGTTTACATATTTATCAGGCACATCTTTCCTCAACAGACAGTCCCAAAGTGCACATCGATCGACTGAGTCGAAGGCACCTTTTATGTCAAGAAACACGACAACGGTGGGTCGCCAATAAACATGGCGGTGCTCCAACCCTTGACGTAATGTGAAGGTGTGGTCGATGCAGCCCCGACCTCGACGAAATCCGGCTTGCTCTTCACGAATCTGGCTTTCACGAGTGCTAGTCAGTCTGTGGAGAATGAGAGAGGCAAGCAATTTAGAGGCAATGGAAATCAGACTGATCCCTCTATGATTGCCACATTCTAAACGGGAGCCTCCCTTGAAAATTGGGACAATGACGGAGCGGTTCCAGTCTGTCGGGACTGTCTCCTGCTCCCAAAGTTTTACTAGCAACTCGTGTAGATCATCTACTAGAGCAGGTCCACCAAACTTGAAGAGGGCTGGAGGAATAGTATCTGCTCCTGCGGCCTTATGCAATTTCAACAGCCTGATCTCACGTTCGACTTCTGCGCGTGAGGGCGGATCCAAGGAGACGGCCCAAGGAGAAGGGCGCTCAATGCCCAAAGAAAGCGATAACTCAGGTTGGTTAAATTGCATGGCAAAGTGTTCAGCCCAACGCTCCAAGCGTTTTGACAGGCTGTGGATCGGCTGCCCACTCTCGTCGCGTACGGTCTGGCTAACACCAGGTCTCCTGCTGCCTGTTGCCCGTATCAGACGGTATAACTTACGATGATTACCAATGGCAGCGGCTGTTTCTATCTCAGAGGCACGATGAGACCACCAGGTTTCGCGGTCCTTCTTTAGGCTAGCACGTAGTTTCGCCCTGAGATTTTTGCGAGCTTCATTGTATTCGCTTCCAGCCGGAATACGTCGGCGAGCATCCATAAGTTCCAGAGACTGTGTAGAGACCCAATGTTCGGTTTTGCAATTTGTTTTGCCGCATGAAGACATGCCTGTTAATAGCAACGCTCGACGAGTATGCGACCAGTGATCATCAACGGTGTTTAGTGGGCGCTTACTCAGCCTAGATGTCAGCGCATCTTGGTACACATTCAGAGCATCTGGCTTCGCCAGCTGTCTAGTGTCAATCCGTTCACATCGACGTCGCGGACGTCCACCGAAACGCACCTGGAGGTCGGCACATACAAGTGCGTGGTCAGAGTCCACGCTCGTGCTCCAAATCGAGCGACAGTTTTGGACACAGCCTCTCCAGCGGTAACTGATCGCGATATGATCGATTTGCGTCCATGACTGGCCCGAGGCTGGTGGCCGCCAAGTCACACTTCTGCGGGTGCTGTGTCGAAAATTAGTGCTCGCGAGAAACAGGCGAGCATCTTCACACAGCTGGAGCAATCGCTCACCATTGTCATTATGGGAGCCTGCAACATGTTGGCCGCCCAGATGAAGCTCATCAGAGGACAATTTTCCGACTTGGGCGTTTAGATCGCCAGCCAGCACCACAGTATCCGTGCTTCTTCTGTAACGAAGGAGCTCGTGAAGTTGCTGATAGAAATCATCTTTTACCGAATCAGTGCTACAGTTTGTAGGGGCGTAGGCCGCAATGACAAACAGGCACCGTTTGTCCCCGCGCGACTTCGTAGCACGGAAAGAACCAGCTAATCTAACGGCGCACATCCTACTGCTTACTGGGATCCAATCAAGCAGGGCAGCTTCAGCCCGGGGACTCAAAACAATGTCGACGCCAGCTTGACCGGCATTTGAAGCTGCATCATCGCCAGATAGGCGCAGTGAGAATGTGCCGCCAGTGTCGCATGTGGGGGATCTCAGGGTAAGCACGGAGCTCGAATCTTGCAGGCGGGTTTCTGATAAACAGCAAATATCGATCGATAGGGTCTCTAGTGTGCGGGCAAGTGCTGCCTGTTGGCCAATCTGCAGCAAAGTGCGCACGTTGAGGCATGCCAATCTTAGCGAGACACGAGGACTCCAAAGGGAAACGGATGAACTGACGTTGTCCGCTTGGTTGAACATGGACTTGTCAACTGGATTGGAGCAAGGCCCTGCGATTATGTGTGATTTGAAATTAGAAGACAAGCGACTATTGAAGTGAGCTGGGGGAGGGCCAAGAATTGGGGGATTGAAAATGGGGGATATAAGTAAAGTTGGAGCGGGACAATAAGGATGCAGAAGCGCAAGAAGGGGTATAAGAAGACGGGAAGGCCTGAGCAGTAGCATCCAAACCCCTATCCACCCTGCTCGATGCAGCAGATAGGGCGCCGTTTATTATCCTCTGCGACGGCCAGAGCATCAAGAAACTGTTGTAGGAAAGGTTCATTGTATTGCGTGGGCAGAATATTGTCAGGTTGCCCAGGCCTAGACAGGAGAACGATTAGGGTTCTCAACCAAAGCCTTTGGTTCAAAAACCTTACCGCAAGGCAGCGGGTTTTGGCACCGGACTACAGAGCCCGTTTTATGAAATGAGGAGCCACCCTCATTCCAACCCCCAACCTGGAGGACCAGGAGGCTGAGTTTGTCTGGCCTCTAACCATTGACCAATCTGGTATGAGTGGCTCTAAAGGTGCAAAAAAAGCACCAACCAGCATAGCTCAATGGATGTCTGAGGCACGCAAACCATCGCACCAAGGTAAGGTCCAGCCTCATTGCGATGACACAGTCCACGGCGATGCGTTAAAAATCACCTAGCTTAGCTGCCATGCAGTAACTAATGTAGAATGCTAGAAAATGAGCTTGCTTTTATTTTTCATGATATAGAGACATATACATGAACTTAATGGATAAAGCAAAGTGACGGTGTGAGTTGGTACCAAACGTCCTACCATATTTACTGAAAATGAATTGGCTCAATTTGGTTTATTAGAGCATTAGTGTTGACTAATTTAAAAAGTAAACAAATAAGGGTAACATTTCACTTCATGCATTTGAACAGGTGACATAAAAGTATTTCGCGCATATATATGTATATATATGTAGATCCTGTTAGGTATGCTTTACATTATTCGTTGGATATTTTACCTTGCGAATAAATATCATTAAATGGCAATTGGACAACGTTCAGTATAAAAGATTACACCCATTAAAATAAGCGCGTAAGACAGCGTTATACGCTGGTTTGTTAAGTTATTGCTACCACTTATTCCAAATATCCGAAACCCATTACCTTATCGATTACACTAATGGTGAAAAGATTAACAAGGACGCAATGAAAATATTGAACATTACGTTTATTTCCATCCAAATCAATTCACAATAGCCAACTTTTAGCACTTTACACTGACACAGCGGATATGGCACGAAAAACATCAGCAGGAATTGAAAATTAACAGAAAATGATGAAGAAGTTGCTTCTTCCAACAAAATTGCTGTCAGGTAAAAATTGTTTTACTGCTTGGTCGTATGTTAGGCGCAGGGAGCTAGTCAGAATGAAGTTGCGATACAAGGTTTTGATAATAAATAGTCTCACTACGACAGTATAGATTATAATAAATGTAATTAACATATTCTGAGACTATTTCAACAAGTTCAAAGTACTGCCACCATAAAAATAGAACATTATTTTGCATCATTATTCATTTGAGCTTTTTGAGGTTGT
>CALYDF020001653.1:0-46868 GCA_944474145.2 Dicrocoelium dendriticum
CCGAAAAGTGTTTTCATGCAATATATGAACATTTTGCTTGCTCTGTACTTGAACACCTAAAGTCGCGTCAGGGTCTACGTTTACCCATCCGATATCATCCCAACGACAAGTGACGCTTGTCAGTGTTGTCCAATTTCCCCATTTTCGTCCAACTTTTCCCGTGGACTCAATCATGAGGTATTTCCCTGCGTGATCTCGCGATGCAAGCGCTTAGGTGCTGCCTGGTGGAGAGCTAGTTGATCTTGATGTGTGGACGATTTTTATCTTGCTATCTAACGATGTTGGGGCGGTTCAGTCAACCTTTATTAACCTATTTTTGTGGCCCCATCATTTGGCATGCACTTCGCGCCTTCAAACTGCTGTTGCAGGGCCACCAGCCACTTAATGATCTACTGATTTTTTATAACAATAACTCGGGTTGCATCAAAAACGATGGGCGCGTAAGCACTGAAATCAGTTCACGTATTGCATAGGTTAAAACTGCCCTCTGGTATCTGCGGTACCTGTGGCGTCATAAGGGGTTTCTCTCTGTCTGAATGGCCCTGTTTACATATTACTCTTGTTATTATTATTATACATGTTAGCTCGAGGTGGGAAACACCTCAAATACTGTGCCGCAATACAAAAAAGAGGAAAATGCAACAGGTGCAAGCCAGCTGAGCTACCGGTAACGGATGGGCATCGTTCCGGTAAGCTACCAGCTGGCTACTATGCAGCAAAAAAATTACTATGAAAAATTATATATGGCTAAATTGTGAGATCGTGGTGGGAGGGGGAGGCTAAGAGGGATGCGGTGGGACAATGAAACTTACATCACGAACGCCATTTAGGTCGGCTCCTAGCCATATCAGCAAGTGTATCCAGCCAAACGTATTCATCGTCTTTCGGACCCCAACCAGGGCGCCGAGACGCTTCAACTGAGGCCAGCTTCGAAGTGAGGGCCTTCAGTCCTCTCGACCAAGTTATCGCTTGGCCACCTCTTCTTCCATCCACACCGCCGGCGCACAAACAACGCACGTCGCGGGAGTCGGTGGGTTGGCATGCGTAACATCTGATCGAGGCATCGGAGTTTAGTGCGTGAAATGACGATGCTGAGCGGTTCAGTTCCTTTTCCTGTGTCGTAAACAAGGCGTCGAACACGCTCGTCGCTTACTCGGTGTTCCCACCAGATGTGAGCCAAATTGCGAAGGCACCGATAGGCGAACGCAACTAGCCACTTTATGTCCGCTGATTTAAGGGCCCAGGTTTCGCAACTGTACAGTAAGGTAGTAGGTACCGTTGCATTGTACACTCAACCCTTCAGGGCAAAAGTGATGTCGTGCTGCCGTCATAGGTGGCCAAGAGTAGCAAAAACACATCGAGCTTTCGCTATACAGTTTGTGACCTGTTCAATTCCAAGAGTGCTGATACAAATTCCCATGTAGTTGAACTTCTGAACAACTTCTAACCGATTCCCGCTCAGAATCAGCACAGGCGATCCCAGCCAATCTTGGAAGAAAACTTTGCACTTCAATGGTGCGAAGAAAAGTCCGAAGCGGCTGACAGCCAGTGCTAATCTGTCCAGTGCAGCTTGGCACGTCTGGGAGTTGTCACAGATTATAACAATTCGTCAGCATACTCTAAGTCAAGAAGTCGCTCACCAAGAAGTAGCTGCACACCTTCTAAGTCGTGTCCTGTAAATGAAATCTCCATGACTTCTTCAATAGTGAAGTTGAAGAGGAAAGGTGACAACGGGCATCCTTGTCTCATACCGCTGGAGATATTAAAGGGCGGCGACAGCTTACCATAAGCCCTCACTCTGTCAGAACTGCGCGCGTAATGTGTTCGCATAATATTTAAATATTTCTCGGGCACACCTTTCCGTAGCAGACAGTACCAAAGTGCACGTCTATGCACTGAATCGAAGGCACCTTTGATGTTGAGGAACACGACTACGGTGGGCCGAAAGAGTGAAAGAGAAAACCGGATAATTTTAAAGCACAACAACTACAGCCTTCAGCTCTTGCACGAGTAAGTTCACATGGATGAACAATCAATAAACAGATAGTAGGCAAAAAGTTTCTAATTTCATCATATAATAAAATGTTATGAAGGAAGCATTTAAAAACGGCTCCGTTTGTTCGTTAATCAAAATCAATGTTGTCCGGGCGCCGCATAGTTGCTGTGAAAGCCAGAAAGTGAGAAATGTGCGCCAAATATCTAAAGCAATGTCTCCGGTTGGACGGACGCAAACTGCGTATTAAACATGAAAATTTGTCCGGTGCGTATTCTATTCGCCAATTATCGGATCTCTTTCATAACTGGTGCATGCAGTATTAGCAGCAAAGCCGATCAGAGCACGATCATCCAAAAGCAAACGGCAGCTAGTCACTATAGAGGCAGAGCGAATCGTCATCATTACGCGCCAACACAAGTCAGCCATTGTAATGCAGTACAACTGGTCTGAAGAGTCAAAAGTTAGGAGCGTCGTGAATTGTCTGAATGAGGCATTCGCGTAAAAACAACCCCAAACGCTCAGGCGGTGGCTTTATACGTGTCCACTACTCGATTGAGGCCTACTTGAGTAATTGTTGTCACTCCCTGCTAACACAAAGCACAATAATGCAAGAAAAACGCATGCGGAATGCGTAAAGCAAACAACTGTTTTCGATTTCTTTATTAGCAGACGTAATACAGAAATATAACCTAAGAAGATTAAGTCCGTAAAAACAGTACAGAAGTAAATCATTGATTAGATAAAAGCAAAACGCTCTCATGATGCGCGTCGAGCAAGCACGTGATGTTGGATCGGAACTGCTTCTCCTCTTGTAGCCGTTGGCCAAAGAAGTTGCAATGCGTCAAGAAGTTTCTTTTTGATGCAGAGGCTTGGTTTTGTCAATCTTATGCTGATTGCTTCAGCGGCAGTTAGTAACCTTGCTGCTAATTGATAGTTCATGTGGGATGGTACCTAGTGTAATAATACGCATATTGCTACTGATGCGAGAAACTGTCAGTAGTGGCGCAGAGCAATTAGTATAAAAGTATCTATGCAATTGCATGAGTGACATGCATAGGTGGACTTAAATTAACTGAGAATATCCGTAGTTTGGGGTATGGATACGGGTTTTGAGTTGTTCTCCGAGCTGAGCGATTATTTTGCAGACTTTTCGTTGCAGGACATGACAACATCATCACAGCGGCTTCAGGGGCCTGGTTCATAGTGCCTCCTAAGCGACTTCAATGCCCAAGTGCTTATTGATCGAGTTCTGCTTTGAATGCCAGGCTTCAATGAACTCACCTGCTTACCGGCTTTTAGCCCTTCCGATGATGGTGGCTTGCTCCAGGTCTAATTGATCTTTTTCGGCATTCATATACACTGCCATCAGGGAGTTCTGATTGTGGCGACGAATGGCTAGGCTGGGTTCGTGTAGCCTTGTGCCAAGCCTTCTTCTTTGTCGCAGTTCCGGCAGCAGGTCTTATAAATCACACCAGTTTTTTCTTCTTTGTTAAGTTTATCTTTCACTTTGAAGAGCTTGGTGCGAATTGTTTCCGTTGGCTGGTGTGAAATGTTGACTCCAAAAGGTACTAATACCCTCGCTGCCATTTCAGAGATTCCGTCGATATAGGGCAAAGTGGCTCTCTTTTCAACTGTTGCATTTGTCGCGTGCTGAGGAGTCTTTTGTGGAGCGAGGCAGCGTAGTATGAAGCCAAGGTTATTTCCTTTTTATCTAAAGGTGAGATCTTAGCCGAGAAATGATCCTTTCCTATCACAGGACAGCTTCTGGAAGTTATGGATGCTCCCCCACGTATTCCGGCTGGAAGCGAATACAATGAGGCTCGCCAAAATCTCAGGACAAAACTACGCGCTAGCCTGAAGAAACACCGCGAAGCCTGGTGGTCTCATCGTGCCTCGGAGATGGAAACAGCTGCTACCATTCGTAATCATCGTGTTATTCCGTCTGATACGGGGAATAGGCAGCAGGAGACCTGGTGTTAGCGATACAGTACGCGACGAGGGTGGACAGCCGATCCACAGCTTGTGAAAACGCTTGGAGCATTTGGCCGAACACTTTGCAAGGCAGTTTAACCAATCTGAGTTATCGCTTTCTCTTTCGGGCATTGAGTACCATTCTCTATGCAACGTGTCCTTAGATTCGCCCTCACGCGCAGAAGTCGAAGGTGAGATCAGACTTTGGAAATTGCATAAGGCCGCTGGTGCAGATAGAATTCCCCCAGTTCTCCACAAATTCGGGGTAACTGCCCTTGTGGATGATTTACACAAGATGCTAATGGACCTTTAAAGAGCAGGAAACTGTCCCGACAGACTGGAGCCGCTCCGTCATTTTCCCAATTTTCAAGGGATGCTCCCGTTCGGAATGCGGCAACCATAGAGGGATCAGTCAGATCTCAATTGCTTCCAAACTGCATGCCTCTGTCGTTCTCCACAGATTGACGGCACTCGTGAAGGCCAGATCCGAGAAGAGTAAGCCGGGTTGCGTCGAAATCGAGGCTGCATCGACCACACCTTCACTTTGCGTTGATTGTTGGAGCACCGCCATGTTTATTGGCGAGCCACCGTAGTCGTGCTTCTCGACATTATTGGCGCCTTCGATTCGGTGGATCGATGTGCCCTTTGGGACTGTCTGTTGAGAAAAGGTGTGCCCGATAAATATGTAAACATTATCAAAGCGCTGTACGCGCATTGTTCGGGCAGAGTGAGGGTTTATGGCAAACTGTCGCCACCCTTCAATATCTCCAGCGGTGTGAGACAAGGTTGCCCGCTGTCACCTTTCCTTTTCAACTATGCTATTAATGAAGTAATGGAAACAGCGTTCGCTGGACACGACCAAGAAGTGGATCTACTTCCTGGTAATTGACTTCTTGAGTTGGAGTATGCGGACGACTTTGCCCTCATATGTGACAGCACCCAAACGTGCCAGGCTGCACTGGACCGATTAGCACTGACTGCCTATCGTTTTGGCTACGCTTTGCTCCATCGAAACGCAAAGCATTTCTCTATTGGCAGACACCCACCCCTTCGCTGACCCTTGGTAGTGATCAGCTAGAAGTCGTTCAGGAATTCAAGTACCTGGGCAGCTATATTAGCGCCCGTGGGATCGAAGCTAAGATTACGAACCGTAAAGCAAAAGCTCAAGGTGCTTTGGCCAAACTCCGCCACCTGCGGCGCAGAGGAGACATCACTCTCGCCCTGAAGGGCAGAGTTTAAAATGCAGCCGTCCGTTCAACCCTCCTGTACGGTGGTGAAACCTGCCCCATCAGGTCGACATAAAGAGGCCAGCCATGTTCGATCATCGCTGCCTCCGCAGCTTGGCTCATGTTTGCTGGGAGCACCGCGTGTGCAATGAGCGTGTTCGGCGTCGCGTATTTAGTGCAGGAAGAGCGAGTGAACCGCTCAGCACCATTATATCACGCACCAAGCTCCGATGACGGAACCACGTGCTGCGCATGCTATCACACCAACTCCCGCGACGTGTGCTATTTGCGCGCCGGGGATGCGGTTGGGAGAAGAAGAGGGGAGGCCATGCCATGACTTGGTCGAGAGAAGTAAAAACCCTCACTTCGAAGTTCGCGTCGATTGATGCATCCCGACTGCCTGGCTGGGATCCTAAGGACGATGAACACGTTTGGTTGGACACACTTGCTACCATGGCTAGGAACTGGCCCCAATGGCGTTTGTGTCGTGAGTTCCTTTGTCTATTCCCTTCCTGATTAGCCCCTCTGTCCAATAACGATCACATTCGTTAGGCATAATATAACTCTTTTTACGGACAGCCAGCTGTTAGCTCTCCGGAACGATGTCCATCCGTTTTGGGGGGTCTCAGCCGGCTTGCCTCTGTTTGTTTGTTTTCTTCTTGTCTTTTGTATTGCGGCACAATAGCTGAGGTGTTTTCCACCTGCAGTTAACGTGTATAATGAATGAACGATTGTGGTATTTAGATCAAGGTAACTGGATAGTCTGCTACTAAATGTTGCCACATTGTCACATGACTCGAGTGCTATTGGTAGTTTATTCCACAGATAGCTATATCTGACCAGGAAGAAGTTAGAGTGAACATTCGTTCTATCCTTCGGGATAATCAGTGAAAAAGCTTCGTTGCGCAGCGCTCGAGGTGAACAATGTTGTAATTCGAGTGTAGTCAGGTCGGAATAGGTCTTTTTGTGTAGCACGTTGAAAAGCAGCAACAAGTTGTGCTTCAATCGTTGAGCCCAAATTGGTTCGAGATGGAGTTCACTGCAACGTTGACGATAACTCATTGTAGAGTGTTTACCAATCAGATCTTTAGTGAAGGACCTTTGCAGGTGCTCCACAGCAAATCTGTCACTCTCTCTTGTATTGCCGCATATTACGCTGCAGTATTCAAGGATGTGACGAGTGAGTAACTCAAAAAGCTCAACTCTAGCATGAGTTGTGTGGAGTTTGTTTGATATCATCATCATCATCATTATACATGTCAGCTAGAGATGGTAAAACACCTCCGCTATTGTACCGCAATACATAAAGGAAATACATACATACATACAATACATAAAGGAAAAATAAATACGACAGTTGAATGCCAGCTGAGCTACCAGCAACGGATACGCATCGTTTCGGTAAGCTACTAGCCGGCTACTAGGCAAAAAACAAAAATTTAATTACGTTTTACCCTACGAAATAAGATCGTAGATGGAGGGGGAGGCTAAAGGGATGGGGAGGGACAAAGAAACTCATAGCAGGAACGCCACTGAGGTCGGCTCCTTGCCATATCAGCAAGTGTATCCAGCCAAACGTGTTCACCGTCTTTTGGACCCCAACCAGGGAGCCGTGAAGCTCCAACTGGGGCCAGCTCCGAAGTGAGGGCCTTCATTCCTTTGGACCAAGTCATCGCTTGGCCACCTCTCCTCTTCTTCCACCCACATCCCCGGTGAGCAAACAACGCACGTCGAGGGAGTCGGTGGGCTGGCATGCGCAACACGTGGCCCAGCCATCGGAGCCTGGTGAGTGAAATGACGGTGCTGAGCGGTTCATTCCCTTTTCTTAGGCCGTAAACAAGGCGTCGAACACGCTCGTTACTCACGCGGTGTTCCCACCAGATGTGAGCCAAACTGCGAAGGCACCGATGGTCGAACGTAAGTAGCCTCTTCATGATCCGCCGATCAATACTATGAATTTTCCTTCAAACAATTTGTTTGATATACTGAACATCGATTGTCTGGCACGTGCAAATTGGTATTGGGCTTGCTTAGAAAAATTGAATGTAGACGAGTACCTAACTCCAAGATCACGCGTGGACAGTTGTGTAGGGAGGCGTTGATAGTTTTGAGTGATAGACCCGTCGGGAATGCAGTAGCCGTACTAGATTTCTTAGCTGAGAAATTCATCACCCATGTGCGTCACCATGACTTAAGGGGATACAAGTCATCTTGAATGAGCAGTAGCGCACCGTGAAGCTCGTCACACCGAAGCTTATAGACTATTTTGATATCGTCAGTAAGTGAAAATCGCCTACCATGTTTAACAGATATGGTGGTATCATTGATGTAGAGCCGAAAGAGTGAAGTACCGAGTACGCTCCCTTGTGATAGAGCGTGGAGAAGAGCGATAGTAACCCTAAAGTGACTACCTGATGACGACCACTCGGGTATGACGATAGCCAACCTAATAATGAGTCCCGGATCCCAAAGTTCTCCAACTTTTATAACAGTCGCTTGTGCGGTACTCGGTCGAACGCTTGGTGTGTCAAGAAACAAGGTTACTACTGTATAGCCGGAATCCATTGACATTGAAAGGTGGTTCAGGTAATGCAGTTGACAGGTGGTGTACGATCGTTTGCTAAGAAAATCATAGAAATTCGAAGGCATTACACCTGTCAACATGGTGCCCTGTACTGATCAGGTGGTTAGTTATGTCACTCAAATTAGTAATACATTAGCCCAATCAAGCTATGGTCGATTTGTTCCCATGTTCTCCAGTGGGGAACACATTTCTTCACGTCGACCGAACCCGGCCACAGAGATTTTGCTTAAATTCCAAACTCCATCCTTCACCAATGCTATCCATTTAACAAATGACAGTCCCAAATATAGTGGCTCACCCGGCAGAGGAAAATATGGCCTTTTAAATAACATATTATGTAAACGTATAGAGTACGCTTTTTATTATGGTACATTCAAACTGGTGCTCATCAGTGACAGTTATCTAGTACATAAAATGCACTAGCTCTACTGCTTCGGCATTCTTCATCAACCGCATATCCTTCTTATTACCATGGACTGTATTACAACTTGCTCATCAGCTACTGTTCCTGCCACTCACTTCCACGCGACTTCATCACACACCAATTGTTTGTTTGCCAGCAATACTCACTTTCGGTTACCCGATTCATCTGTTCAACAATCTGGCTGCGATTCCGGTTGCTCCGCAGATCAAGGAGTTCAACCTATGGCTCTCCTTCGTCCCCGATCCTCGTTCCGTCTGGCGTGCTTCAACGTTCGGACGCTTATGCAGAATGGACAGCAAGCCGGTCTAGCGCGCACCCTAGATTCCCTAGACGTTGATGTCTGCTGCCTTTCAGAAACCCGATTGTAAGATCCCAGCACTGTGCTTACATTGACCCACTGACTCACTGACCACGAAGCCAATTACCAGCTGCGTCTTTCTGGAGATCCAGAAGCAGCCTCAGCGGGTCTGGCTGGTGTAGGTATAGCATTGAGTGGCAAAGCCGAGGCGGCACTACTGAACTGGTTCCCGATTAACAGCCGACTATGTGCAGTTCGGCTTCGGAGTTCATGTAGAATCAACAGGCACCACGAAGAGAGACGCAACTTGTTTGTGATCTCTGTGTACGCTCCAAATGACTGCAGTGGCGACTCGGTCAAGGACGAATTCTACCGAGATCTACATCAGCTCTTGACTAATGCTAAAAAGTCGGATGTCGTTATTCTTGCTGGGGATTTTAATGCACGGGTTGGCCGCCTGTTACCATACGAACGCCACCTTGGTGGTCATCACGCGTTCGATGAGAACCGCTCTGATAACGGAGAGACTTCTCACATTGTGCGAGGACAACCGTCTGTTTCTTTCGAGCACTAGCTTCAGGCGTACGAAGAAGCGTTCCGCAACGCGGCGTCCCCCTTCTTCAACACAACCGTGGTCTCAAATTGATCACATTGCAATTAGCTTCAGATGGCGCGGCAGCGTACTGGACTGCAGGTCCTTTTGGTCCACTTTCGTTGACTCAGATCATGCTCTGGTCTGCGCGAAAATCTGTATGTGTTCTGGAGGATCCCGAAACAAGAAGCACCGCAAGATTGATGTAAACAGATTAATTGATTCCTCTGTCCAGGAGAGCTATCAGTCTTCACTGGCATATGCACTCAGTTGCAATCCACCGCAAGAAGTGGAACAACACTGGACTTGTATACGGAAAGCGATGTCCATTTCCGGACAGTCATGCTGCGGCCTAACTCGACGCCCTTTGAAGTCTTGGATCATTGCTCGTTCTCTGGAGCTGTTCGAACGCCGCCAAGATATCCCCGCGGAAACAGATTGCAACGAGCGGAGCCGTCCTGCCAACCGGCTGCTCAAGCAAAGCCTACGCAAGGATCGCGAGACATGGTGGTCTGAGCGTGCTTTAGAGATGGAGACTGCTGCCCTCTCTAGCAACACTCGCAGGCTTTTCCAGCTCATTCGGTCCACTGGCCTCAGGAAGCCTGGTGTCAGTGAGGTCATTTGTGAGGTGGATGAGTCTCCGATCACCAACCAACAGAGGCGTATGGACCGCTGGGCCGAACACTTTCACTCGCAGTTCAACTGGCCTCCACCATCCATCAGTACATGCAGTACACCTTGTTGTCAACTCTGGCTCGTCCCGTTGAATCCATTCAGCGAAGCAGAAGTCTGTCTCGAGATTCGACGGTTGAAGCGCTTCAAGACTGCCGGCTTAGACGGACTACCTCCGGAACTATTCAAGTATGGCGGTGTGGCGATCATTAACCAGCTGACCGCGCTGTTCGCAAAAATTTGGCATGAAGAGAAAGTGCCTTCCTCTTAGGGCGAATCAGTTATTGTCCCAATTTTCAAGAAAGGCGCTCGTACTTCATGTGCAAATCATCGCGTGATTAGTCTTATTTCGGTTGCCTCTAAGCTGTTGGCATCCATTCTGCTTCGTAGACTATCCCCACTACGTGAGTCATACTACTGTGAAGAACAAGCTGGTTTCCGTCCTGGCCGCGGATGCGTGGATCAAATCTTCACGCTCCGCCAGCTCCTCGAATATCGCCACATTTATCACAGGCCCACAATCATTGCATTTCTAGACATACATGCCGCTTTTGACTCCGTTGATCGACCTGCTATATGGCGTTACTTACTAAAGAAGAGGGTGCCGGAGAAATATACCGTCACCCTACGAGCACTTTACCTTCATACATCCGGCAGAGTGAGGGTCTATAGCAAGCCTTCCTCGCAATTCACTGTCAATAGCGGTGTGCGACAGGGCTGCCCTATGTCCACATTTCTCCTCAACTTCACAATCGAAGACGTTCTGTCGAATGCTCTAGAAGGTCTCCAACAGTTTGGCTTAGAGCTTCTACCGGGTGAGCGCGCGACCGACTTAGATTATGCTGATGATATCGCCTTACTTGGTGACGATCCTCAGAGTATGCAACTCATTCTGGATCGTTTGGCGATTGAAGCATCTAAGTATGGCATGAGCTTCGCCCCATCGAAGTGTAAAGTACTACTCAATGATTGGCTTTCACCTGTTCCCGTACTCACTCTCGAAGGTGCACAACTTGAACAGGTAGATAGTTTCGTCTACCTTGGGAGCTGTGTTTCTGCTGACGGCACTATCAACAAAGAAGTTTCTCTTCGTACCGCTAAAGCTCGATCAGCATTTGTCAATCTGAGGCACTTGTGACGTCGTCGCGACGTCTCATTCTCACTAAAGGGCCGCGTTTACAGCGCATCAGTTCGCTCAGTATTGTTGTATGGGTGCGAGTCCTAGCCGATTCGCGTGGAAGACATGCGTCGTCTTTCTGCCTTCGGTGCCGGCTGCTTAAGTAGGATCGCTCGTGTTTGGTGGCAACATCGAGTTAATAGTAATGACGTTCGACGTCGCAGCTTGGGGAATGCAAGTATTTCCTTCAACAAACTGGTTTTGCTGCGCCAGTTAAGATGGCTCGGTCATGTCCTGCGCATGGCACCTGAGCGTCTACCGCGTCGCGCTCTATTCGCTCGTCAAGGACCTGGCTGGAAGCGACCGCGTGGTGGTCAGCCTTCCACTTGGCGGCAGCACATGAAATCGCTGACGTCGTGTCTAGCCGCTGTTGGATCCGTACGTCTTCCAGGATGGGGACCCAAAAATGAGGAGTGCCAAGGGCTTAGGACTCTTGAAGACGGTCCGCAACCGGAATCAGTGGAAGAATTGTGTACAGTATTGTATTGATTCACAGGTTTAATACTACCAACATTGAAAATGACAAAAAAGAGAAAAATCGGCGCGTGACAAACTAAAATGTTTTGTTCTATTTTTTGTCAAAATGGTCCATTCTTCTTACGGCATATTAGCTGAAGTGTGTTGCCCACCTTTAACTACCATGCCACGATGATTATGACACTATGACTGTCCCCTATCCACTGATCTCCATGGCTTTGTTGACTCTATGTCTAGTTGCTAGACTGTTGTGATTACATACATACCGAATCGTGGTGTACGAATGAGAATACAGACTATCTAACCGCCATCCAAGGCAATTATTTCTTTCGAAAGGACCACCGTCATGATACGGGGGTGGTTGTATCATTTACTGTATGAACAACTTAGGTGTTTCACGATGCAGTAACGAGCAACTATCATCTCTAGATGAGTCCATTTGGATAACAATACCCTTGGTTAATAATAGAACGCTGGTTGGTTGTGTTTATTTAGCGCCAAAATGTTACATCCTTGAAAAAGGATTGCTTCAGAATGTGATGAGGCACGCCTCTGCATTTCCTATTCGCTTTAAGGTAGTTGGAGGATATTTCAACTTACCAAACATTTCATGGATCGAGTGCAAAAGTACAAGAACGTAAGTTAAAATCTTGTATTGCCTGCTGAAGGGAGGCTGGACACAGCATGTAATATCTCCTACACGATTGCATAATACACTCGACCTCATATGCACTGTTGGACCAATAGCTGCTGTTGTCGACGTACTGGATTGTCTACATGGTAGTGACTACAATGTTGTCAGTTGCAAAATGAACAATGCATATATACCACCGTTTAGACACTGTGTAATTGTGGTAGAATAAACTGGCGAAACTTTGCTACCCTTGTGTATACTTCTGACTGGACTGATTTCTTGTCATATAATCCAAAGGTGTCATTTCAAACATTTTACGAGAACGTGAACCAATGCATCGAGACACTGTCGCTTGCTCTTACTTGTAGACGAAATAAATTGCAGCTCCAGGAAAAATGGCACGACAAGAATTCTTTTCAATGAACTAATGACTTTATTATCAGGTTTCAAAGACTGTTAACAATAAATGAAAATCTGAGAATCGTTCGTCACAAGAATGAAGAGACTGATACTAATAAAACGCTAACCTCCAGTAACTGGATTAACACGATTACTAAAAAAGTGAAGCCGTACATAACAAAACTTACAGCTACATCTTATCGATACTCCAGCAGTTGTAGTTGAGGGTTTGAACAAGCAGTTTGCCGATTATTTTACTACCGTGAACGATATACATTGGGATCACCAGATACAATACTGTGGGCCATGTATCTCTAACGTAGATTTCGTCAAATTAACGCTTTAAAGATTACATTTCATTCAGGTCCAGATGGAATCCCTCCAGTACTTCCAAAGTACAGTGGGAATGATGTCTCCAGTTTATTACGGAAATTATTTACTACATCAATGACAACTAAGTTTATCCCGTTCAGCGGAAACTGACGATAGTGACATCCGGCCATAAAAAGGGGCCCAGACATAACATTAAAAGCTATCGGACCATAAATCACACTGCTATAATTTCCGGAATCAAAGAGCGCCTCGTTAAAAAGGAAATCGATAAATTCTTAACATTGAACAATCTTTCGTCACATTTACAGTACAGATTTCCTCAAAAGCGTTTAAGTGCTACTTGACAACTAGATTTCTCTGATCAATTAACGAAATCGACAGACACGGTAAGATTTCAAAAGGCTTGCGACAGAGCCTCACATAGAATGCTTATGCACAAAATTCGCTTTTGAGGAATCGCAGGCTCATTACTATATTGGTTAGAAGTTTACATCACTGGTGGAAAGCAGAGTCAAAGTATCTGTTGGAGACAAGAAGCATTACTGGTGGAGTGATACAAGTTAGTTTACTCGGCCTTCTCCTTTTTTGATATATGTAAATGGTCTTTCCTTGAAATAAGGTACTGTAGACTTTATTTCTTGCATAAAATAGAAAAATGTTGTACGCCACTGAGTCTCAACATCTGTTGTTATATCTAAGATCCAAAGTGACCTAGCTTCAATCAAAGAATGGGGAGTCAGATTTTCCATGAAATTTCCAACATTTGAATGCAGCATATGTGCTATGGATGCATGATTCCACCGGAATGCTTGGTTTTGCATGAAATCCCACTCTCTTTAAGCAACTTGACACGAGTCTTAGACTTCCGGTACTCAGATTCGTTGAATTTTGAACAACAAGTTGAGTATACGGTGGCTAAAACAGGACAGATTGTTGGAATGGTATGCAGCCTGTTTATAACGAGGACGTTAAGGTCCCGTCATTCAAAGTATACGCCAGACAGTTAGAATATGATACCACCACTTTTGGTGGCAGTAGAAGATGCGACACGAGTGCAATCGGAGTTACACAGAAGTTAATTATGAAAAGAATTGTGAATTGACCACTAGGTTCAGTCATAAAGAGAGATACCCTTTGTTAAAAATTGAATCGCTATGGTTTCGAAGAGTAAAACTGAATTCATGTCTATTATTCAAAACTGTCTATCGAGTGACACATTAGTGACATCAGCCGGTATTCCAAGAATCTTCACGGTATGGCCTAAGAAACAAAGGCTATGTGATAAAGTTACCTCATTGCCGCACAAGTCTATGGTACATATTTACACACAAATATCCCATGCTATGGAATTGATTGAGGCAATCAATTAGATTGCCTTGGACCTGATTATGTCATTCTTATCACTTTTATCTGCTTATCTTTGTTACTAAGTGTGGACCCTATATATTGCGTGTTTTGCCTTGTCTGTATTGCGTAGCGACTGACGAGAGCAATCGAAATGTTAACATATCGCAAAAAAAGGAATTGATTGTCTCAGGCTACCACAAATGTATCTTCTTTTCGGACATTTAAGATGCAATAAAGAGCAGGTAACGGTTAATAAAATCAAATAACTGTTTCACGTTAGTTGTACAGAAGAACGGGCTAGATAACATCTAAGCACTTGCAGAATTCGCAATATGAAAGTGGATAAAGATGGAGAGAAAAGCTTGTCGATACAACATGACCTACATTGTTCTCTCATCAGGTTTTTTGTTAGGGAAATTAACTCTCTCCCATTCCTTCCTCCTACATTCGGTGACTTCCTTTGATCTTAGTCAAATCGGCGGGTTATGAAAACATGGGCACATGATAGATTGGGTAAACGAGATCTATCCCTGATTTTCTCTTCGTCTATACTAGGGATCAGCAAACTTTTTAACAGCGGACAGAATGACTAGAAAAAATGCCTAGCGCGGCCCGGATAACTGACAAAATAATAGGTACGGGTCGCATAATCAGTATCCACAATAGTTGCATACTAGAAAGAAAACTGAGAATAATGACAAAGAAAACGAGAAACTCGGTACCTGCCTTTCTTCTTAGTAGCCTATGTGAAGACTGAAATAAAGAGGATCTAAGCAAAAATATGATAGAGTTACAAACATAATGAAGAATAATGAAGGACTAAGCCTCATTAATGGAACTACGGCTCCCCAGACAGAGACATAAAATTCAATGGCTCTCGAATGTTGGCAATTTGGTTAATAAAACCCAGGTCCGGATTTGCCTGTCACTGCGGAACCCATTGCGGCAGCCACCGAACGCCCGCGCCTCAGCTGGACCAAGGTTAGCTTGCGCTGAAACACCTTGCAACACGCACAGTCCAAGTGTAGCGATGAGGTAGAATACGTGCCACATAGACGGCACGAGTGGACTAGATTAGTAAAATCAATCGGAAGCAGTGTACTCATCAAGCGCTGCGTTGATGAAGATCACATATTCAGCTGATCCGTACTCTCTTAGATGTTGGCCTTATGTGGCCAGGCTGGTGGCTTACCAGGCCAGCTTGGCTGCCTTGGCATGTGCTACAGCATGTGTGTGGGCTAGACTCCATCGGCGCCCGTCGCTTCTGTAACCGGCGTTTTGCTTCCGAATGCAGCAATACATTTTCCTTCACCTGCTCAACCGCATTCTTGATGTGAGCAAGACATTGATAATGATTCGCTGCCTTTGAGTACCGACACCTAAAATCAACTTTAGTTCGTGATTAACTCACCTTGATCATGTCCTAGTAACGTAAATGCGGTCTTCCCACGTTCCGTTTCCCTGCACTAAATCGCCCATGTAGCAGTTGTTTCGATATCAGGGTCAAATCCATGCGGCGGACATGCTCGAAGGACCACAGGTGCTACAGCAGAAGTGTGCAGTCCACTAGATACATGCCACTGGGGCGGAACATCTCCGTGTCACAACTCCCGTCACTCCAGCCGATGCGCAGCATACGACGCAGGCACTATTTGTGAAAGCGTTCAAAGTAGCGGATGTCCTTCCGGTACAGCCACTAGGTTTCGCTTCCGTATAGAAGAACGGACAGTACCATAGACTTGTATAACATCAGCTTCATTCCAGCGGTAAGCTGGTGGTTGTTCCACACACGTTTTTCTAACATTCTAAACACATCAGCCGCTTTCGATACGCCCACGCTTAGCTCACTCATCATCTGCAGATCGGTCGAAAGTAGCAAAATCCCGAAGTGCGTTCCAAGACATTATCACCGATAAGGATTCGCGGTAAACCTACGGATCCCATTTCTAGTGCATCCTGAAAAAGACAGGCTTGCTTGTATTGAGGGTAAGCCCAAATTTGACGGCTGTCGAAGCGAGAGCAGTCGTCATGCGCCGCAGCTCATCCAGGCTGTGTGAAAAAACGTACAGTCATCGACATACGGATAGCTGTCTCCTACACTCCGGTTCTCATTCTGAAACGACGGATGTTCAGCAACCCACCAGCATTTTGGTGTTCCACACTGACACCATGACCACAATCAATATCAAAGGCACAGGACATCACTGCATAGAGGTAAATATTAAACAAAGTATTGGCTATGACACAGCCTTGCTTCGTATCAGAGACAACAGCAAAGTCATCCGAGGTTTGTCTAAGCAGCTGCACCCTCGCTCGCATACCAATGCGCAGAAATTTTAACGGACTCACAAACCTACTGGGACAACCGAACTTACCCAACACCAGCCACAATGCCTTACGGTTCACCGCATCAAATGTCACAGGGCAATCTACAAACACCGAGTACTATTGTTGGTGTCGCTCTCGGCGTTTCTCTTACAGCTGACGAGCCGGGAACACCATATCGAACGGGATCCACATTGCTCTTCCACCACGTTCGATTCAACGACCTATGACGAGGCGGTTGAGCAGGATCCGTGCGATCGCCTTCCAGATACAGCTTAGCAAGTTAATATCACGAAAGTTAGCAGCGTATTGCTTGCTGTTTTTGGCATCGCACAATGTTAGCACAAGTCCATCCTTCAGGTCAGCCGGCACTTCCTCTTCAAATCACACGCGTCGCACTAAGTGTTACAAGCACGCAGCAACGCGGATCCGCCATGTTTCAACACTTCTGGCGATATCTCGTCTGTTCCGGCGCGCTTCGTCTTTCACAGTTGAGTGTGTGTTCTCTGAGTATCATGCAGTGTCTGGTGCCAGCAAGACACATTTTCACCTCTTGTCGTTGCAGCCCGTGCAACATATCCTCGTCAATCACTGAACGGTTGATCAAGAGACAGTCGAGGTGCTTTCGGCAGGTTTGCATTATGTCTGCAGTTTGTGTGCAGGCAGTACCTGAAGTAGCATCCACCAGCGTTCTCAGCGACTGCAAGGTGGGTCCTTCAAGGAGTCGAAAAAAACTCTTATGCTGGCGGCGTTCAGCGTAGCATTTCATCTGCTTCGCCTTCTCCAGTCACAATGCATTATTGGTGCCACGGAGCTCGTGAGATAATCCCCGTCAAAGTTTGCGAAAATGATTCTCCGTCTTGGAGTCGGCTGGGGTCATACACATGTGCAGCGAATGTTGCATAATTTTCCGAAACCAAAGCGTCAATGGTCGCAATATTGTCATCAAACCAATCGGATCGATTATAGTTCGAGCGCCCAATCAAATCCTCGGCCGCAGCCATCACCTGTTCTCGAATGTGGTTCCACAGGTCGCTCAGTTAAACAACACGTTCGACATCGCCAATGCGGGTGGGCATCGCATTCTCCGTTTCTGTATCCTACCTATTGAACGCCGATTCACGGCAGGTGAGCAATACACAGATTTAGGAAAATATATATACAATTTGGCCCGCACCAGCCTTGTGATCAGTGCCACACTCAGCTCCACGCAGCCCACATGTCAAGTGTGCTTCACGCACGTCGCGCTAGCGTACGATGATATAGTTGAGCAGGTCAGCGTGACCACTCCGTGGGTGCGTCCAAGTAGCTATACAACTCACATCCAGTGCAAACGGTGTGTTCATGGTCGTCAAACCGCGAGTGGCGTAAACTGAAAGCAGTCAGTCACTGTTTTTATTGGCTGTGCCAATACCATGAGAACCGAGTAAGTCTGTCCAAATTGTGGCATAACGCTCATCCAGCGCGTTGAAATCACAAAGTAGGAACTGCCGGTCGCTGCTCGGCACAGAAGGACCGATCATAAAACTGACCCTTCCTGTCATCAGGATAACACATAGTGGGACCATGCGTACTAATATAAGTGGCAAACTTATCACTTCCAAGTCGCAGACGGAGAGTCGTAAGTCGTGGGTTGATGCCAGTCGGCTCTGCCTCTACCAGTCTCTTTAGGCTGGCGGATAGTGCAAATCCGACCCCATGTTCGCGTGGTGACGAGGTGGCGTTCCCCACCCAGTAGAATGTGTAAACCGCACCAGCATCATGAAGCTTCTCTTGCTTAACGAGCCGTCACTCTGTGCGGCAATATCATTGTTGTAGCTTGCGAATTCTATCGTGACCAGTGCAGTGCATCGCTCGGGACGCTCACAAGTGTTCCGGCCGAGTAGTGTGCGTACATGCTAGCATCCGATGTTAAGCGGTTTGCGCGGAAGCATAGGATTGCGGCGGTGGTCATCTGGGTCGGAGAAAGTGGTGGGCGAGGTGGAATGGGGACCGGGAGAAGTAGGGGACAGAGAGGGAGGCATTAGCAGTAGTATGTTTTTGCTTTTCCGCCCCGCTGTATGCAGCGGATAAGGCAAACCCTTCCCCCATCACTGCGCGACAGCCGACGCAGCATCACATTATCAGTATTTGTGTATTTCAATGGTTGGGTTTAGACTGGTGTACTGTCAGGGTGTCCACACCTAACACAAAAACGACTCGGGTTCTCAACCAAAGCTTTCGATAAAATGTACTCTCACATTGCAGTGGACCATGTGCCATGAGTCAATAAACCGACTCACGCAGAATTGCGTGTGTCCTGAGTCTTGGATAGAAGAAAGGTATCACCCAACTACCACCCACCGGTCGCCAAGTGTAAGCGTCCAGGACATTAGTTCAAGGAGCAGCGGGTCAACGATCAAACAGGATCTCGTCATCACAAGCTTCAGACAGCCATAAACTCTCCCGCAGTATAACGGAAAACACGACATCCTGTATCATATGTAATTTGTATCGCAACATCTTGTGTTTCGTACGCTGTACCAAGCAAATTCTAGTACGGTCGACGGGCCGAATGAACTGACGTCCCGGACCGGAACGGACCCGCAGGGCGGTAATTTGGTGACCCATGATCTACAGTGATATTCCTCATGTTACTCAGATTGACCCGTTGGTGACCAATGAAATCATGGGCTCATCGATGAGTTGGATAGATGGGATTTATCTTCGACTTTTTATTCATCTACACTGCTTTTTACTGTGCTCTTACTGATGGCACTTGAAAAACATGTAGTGCCTGAATACATTGACCAACTGAAAAGGTAAACTACTGATGTCCTGCAACTAACCCACCCAATTTATTTACGAAATTTCATTTGCCATGCGTCAAAATATCTTATCCCCTGTGTCAGGCAGATCGTTGTTCTAATAGATTTAAATGGATTATGATGGAGACAGTGCTCCGTTTAACTGTTTACTGTTAGTGTTATCTTGCCTGTTCACACACCATCACTATTTTTAAAAGTGTGAATATATATAAAAATTATGAATTTTTGTAATTACATTTCCCATGTGTATATTGCCACTCACCGTAGTAAGCATGGCTATTTTGCTTTTTTCATAACCATGCGCCCAAACGTAGCTGAACGATTGGTACCATTCGTCCATTCGGAAGAGTTGTGAAACGAAAACAATGGTGCAAGAATGAGTGGAAATGGAATCACAGTTGTTTTTTAACAGCACCCCTGTAAAATCAGTTCATATTTCCTTTGTACCTTAGGATGGGATCAGCTCAACTGGGTCGTGTCTCATTTTGTTGATAACGTACCCCTTTAGTCCTGTTTGATTTTTCTGCATTTCCATGTTTTCAAAATATGTGCATTCTTTGAGTGAATTGGCAACAGATGTTAGTCTACCTACTATGCATCCTGCTGGCCACAAGTAAGAGTAAACTGGGAGCCAAACAAAAATGACACGTAGGCAGTGAGAATGCAGACGGGAGCTAGCACAACCCGATGAACCTCGCACAATTCTACATGAATATAGAAGAAAAAACAACAGCTTAATTTCAGCAATAAGCGACAACCACCTCAGAATTAGCCGTCCACACTCAAAAATCTCGAGTGAGGACAGGAAGGAGATCGGTCGTGCCTTATGAAATTTTAGTCTTTGAAGTTAAAGCATCGCACAAAGAAAGTACTAAGTCGTAATGAGATGAGGCTTGCAGTTGACCTCTTTAAATTGCATTGACGGCTGGAGAACCAGCTAGTACAATTAAATAGTTGAATGTTGGTTATGGAGTGGGGTGTTCGCAAGTGTCGCAGCACTTCATATACAAGTGGACCAAGAACGAAGGTAAGTTGGCTATACGTCGAGAAACTGACCCCAGAGACAACATTTGAGCGGTCGCTGCCACTGTAAGATCGCTGCCTCCAACCAGCACAACCTTTGGACCAGTCACCGTGGACGCCGCGCCGCGATTCCATTGGATTCGGCCGAAGCGTGGTGTTCGAATCCGCTTGGTTAATGTCACCATGCGGGCCGCTAGGATAGCGCTGTCTTGGATGGGGATAATTCCCAGATTGCTGATGTTCGCTGGCATGCCACTGTTGCTGACGATGGGATCGATGCCAATGAGGAGGTTGTTCGGCCTCAACAGCAGCCAACACCTCTTGGCTCCCGCCAGATGGTCTAGTGATAAAGAAAAGTAATCAATAGCATTTTAAACAACGAAAGAAATTAATTACACATCAAAATCCTAAAGGTGGTTTTTAAAGCATCAATAAACATTACCCCGGGACGAGGAACACACCACAACTATTGTGCCGCAATACAACATATTGGAGAATACAAACTAAAAAATAAAGTGATATAGTGCTAAATATCATATTATGTATGGAGTAAGAGATCGATGTTGGATGGGGAAGCTAAGTGTATTCAACCAGCCATGTTCATCGTCCTTCAAACCCCAGCCTAGAAGCCGAGAGACACCGATCGATGCTGTTGGAAGTGAGGGCCTTCACTGCTCTTGACCAAGTCATGGTTTGTTGGACCCAGACTCCGGGCACGCAAATATAGCAAGTTGCGGGATTCAGTTCACTGTCACGCGCAACACGTGACCTAACCGTCAGAGTATAGTGCGTGATATACTGATGCTGAGCGGTTCACTTGTTGAAGGTTATTTTGAAGTACACGTTGTGTGGATGGATTGCGCCGCGCAATCCCAATGTTGACCGCGATTCCCACCTCCCCGTTTTCAACGTCATAATTTTTGGCCCACCCTCATCATGTTTTGATAGGCGTTTATCATCTGGTTTCAACTAACATGTAAACGCGGAACGTCACCCTCACACTAGCGACAAACCCATGTTTAACCAAGCGGTCAAGCCCAGTTCATTGGCGTCTATTTGGAGTCCCCGAACCTCTCTCAGATTGGCATATCTCTACGTACGCACATTGTTACAAATCGGTAAAAACAAACAGCACTTGCTCGAACGTTAGAAATCCTCTCGATCGATATCTGCTGCCTATCGGAAAACCGCCTACAAGGCCCGAGCTCTGTTCTCACTCTCCGATTCCTTTCAGGTGACACTAACAGTGCTTTCTCATTGCGCCTATCCGGAGACGATGCAGCTTCTACTGGCCAAGCCAGTGTTGGTATTGCCCTGAGTCCCCAGGTTGTAGTTGCTCCGGTTGTTTGGATCCCAATCAATAGCCGAATGTGTGCGGTCCGACTGCCTGGCTAGTGCAAAGCTTCAATTTCGAGCGGGACTAATAAGTGTCTGTTTGTCATCGCTGCCTACGCACCCACAAACTGTAGCGAACTCGGTAAAACAGGATATCTATCGTCAACTGAACGATCTCCTTCGCCACAGAAGAAGCACGAACACTGTAGCGCCAATTGGGGATCTGAACACCCAAGTTGGGAAGTTGTTCACTGGTGAGCTGCATCTGCGCGGCCAACATGGTGTTATATCGCGTAATGATAACGGTGAGTGGTTACTTCATTCGTATGAAGATGCTCGCTGATTTCTTGCGAGCACTAACTTTCGACAGCACCCGTCGGAAGGTGACATGGCGCCCATCACCCTCGAACTAGCTATGGACCCCAATCCATCACATCGCAAGCAGTTATCGCTGGAGTGGTTGCGTCCAAAACTGTCGCTCGATTTGGAGCACATGTGTGGACACTGACCATGTACTTGTATGTGCTGATCGGTGGGTGCGTTTTGGCGGGCGCCCTCGACTACTCGGCGAGCACATAGACACTAGCCAACTGGCGAAGCCAGGTGGTCTGAATACATATCGAAGTACGCTGCCGTTCGGGTTGAGCAAGCGGTCACTGAATACAGTTGAGGGTCACTGGTCTCATGTTCATCAGAATTTACTAGAGGCAGGTAAATAAGCATGTGGTAAATCCGCTAGGTCCCTGGGTCTCTTCGCAGTCACTGGAACTTATCGATGCTCGCCAGCACATCATCAGGGCAAAACTAAGTGTTAGCCTGAAGAGAGACCGCGAATCCTTGTGGTCTCATCATGCGACAGAGATGGAAGTGGCCGCTGCCCTTGGTAACCATCGGAACTTGCGTCGTCAAACAGGAGACGAGCAGCAGGAGATCTGGTGTTAGTGAAACAATATGTGACTATAATGGACAGCTTATCTACAACTCTTAAAAACGATTGAAACCTTGGGCTGAACATTCTGAAAAGCAATTGAATCGGCCGGAATTTTTCGATACCTCACCGGCTAGTGATCACCTTGCGATCCTGGGCTGTCCCTTTGAATCCGCCCACACGCGCAGAAGTCGAACGTGCGATCGAACTGTTGAAGTTGAATAAAGCCCTGTGACTAGATGATCTTCAGCCAGCCCTCTAAAAATACGAGGTTCTGTTGTTGTTGATGATGATGATGATGATTTACACGAACTGCTAGTGAAAAGGTGGGAACAGGAAACTGTCGCAACCTACTGCAGCCACTCCGTTATTGCCCCGATCTTCAAAGGAGGCTCGCGTCCGGAATACGGCAACCATAGAGGAACCAGTCTGATCCTCATCGCCTCCAAATTACTTGCCTCTGTATTCCTTCACAGACTGACTGATGGACGTGAAAGCCTTGCCTTGTGCACTTGCACACTGTTGTTGTGTGACAAACAGAGGAGCCATTACGACAACGGTTTCCCAAAGTTAACTACCGAGCAACCTATGACGTTGGGAGCAGATATGATAGAGGGCTTATCCGAAGGGGGGCGGAAATCACCTCGGAAGAAATCGATAATGACCAAACACGCCTAACGGGAACATACAATGGCTTCAAGACAAACGGAGTTTGTCATCAGACGTACGCATCTTCCTTAGAGTTGGTTACATCAGCTCAAGCGCTGTTTCAGACAACTGACCAAATTATGGATGCTGAGGAGCGGAGCTATTAATGTCTTAATTTTTCAAGCTACTTGTATTAGGTCAGTAGCTGATCTGCAAAAGATAACGTGGAGGGAAAGAGCAGAAAACACCAGACAAATGGCGACGGGCATAATCAGAAATAGAAGAGTAGTAGGGGAGTCGAATGTTATAGGTAGAAATTCATCACATCTAGACTCACTCAGACAGCCGTCACACGCCCGGAAAGGCACTGTACGCGCGTTTCATCCTTTCGGGAATCGTCAGCAGTGCGCGTTCCATCGGACCCTGGTAGGGCTCGAACCCGCGACTCGACTGTTGCCAGTCCGTGGTTGAGACCACTGAGCTACGGGGGACGGCAACAACCATCGTAAATAAGTTACTAGATGTGATATAGCGCCGCTGATGATTCCTAAAAGGATGAAACGTGCGTACAGTGCTTTTCCGGGCGTGTGACGGCTGTCTGAGTGAGTCTAGATGTGATGAATTTCTACCTATAATCGGAAATGCCGAAAACCACAGAACAAGTTGAAAAGTTGCCATTGATACAGTAGTCGCAGATGGATGCATTAATGAATTAAGGTGGTGGCAAAGTTTGCGGAATTTCTGGAAAGCAGTTCAGGGTTAAGAATTCTTTTCGGTAAACTCTCTTCAGACCCAAACGTTTACATACCGCAGATAATGTGTGCAAAGCGTTAAATCGGGCAAGGATTGATTTCTAAGCTGTCGGAGCGAGCAAAACTTATGACTTGAGACAAGACCGTAGATGATAAGCCGAGCAAAATGAAGGAGTATAAACCTCTGTAGTCCAAAGTAAATAGTTATGGTGACAAGCAGAGAGCTAATAATATGTTCTGGCCACGTTAGTAGAATAAACACACAATTCCGACTTCAGATGAGTGGGACGAAATCGTCCCACTCATCTGAAGGTCGGAATTGTGTGTTTATTCTACTAACGTGGCCAGGACATATTATTAGCTCTCTGGTTGTCACCATAACTATTTACTTTGGACTACAGAGGTTTATACTCCTTCATTTTGCTCGGCTTACCATCTACGGTCTTGTCTCAAGTCATAAGTTTTGCTCGCTCCGACAGCTTAGAAATCAATCCTAATCCGATTTAACGTTTTGCACACATTATCTGCGCTATGTAAACGTTTGGGTCTGAAGAGAGTTTACCGAAAAGAATTCTTAACCCTGAACTGATTTCCAGAAATTCCGCAAACTTTGCCACCACCTTAATTCAATAATGCATCCATCTGCGACCACTGTGTCAATGGCAACTTTTCAAATTGTTCTGTGGTTTTTGGCATTTCCGATTATAGGTAGAAATTCATCACATCTAGACTCACTCAGACAGCCGCCACACGCCTGGAAAAGCACTGTACGCGCCTTTCATCCTTTCGGGAATCATCAGCGGCGCTATATCACATCTAGTAACTTATTCACGATGGTCGTTGCCGTCCCCCGTAGCTCAGTGGTCTCAACCACGGACTGGCAACAGTCGAGTCGCGGTTCGAGCCCTACCAGGGTCCGATGGAATGCGTACTGCTGACGCATCCCGAAAGCATGCAACGCGCGTACTGGGCTTTTCCGGGCGTGTGACGGCTGTTTGTGTGAGTCTAACTGTGAAGAATTTCTACCTATAACATTCGACTCCCCTACTACTCTTCTATTTCTGATTATGCCCGTCGCCATTTGTCTGGTGTTTTCTGCTCTTTCCCTCCACGTTATCTTTTGCAGATCAGCTACTGACCTAATACAAGTAGCTTGAAAAATTAAGACATTAATAGCTCCGCTCCTCAGCATCCATAATTTGGTCAGTTGTCTGAAACAGCGCTTCAGCTGATGTAACCAACTCTAAGGAAGATGCGTACGTCTGATGACAAACTCCGTTTGTCTTGAAGCCATTGTATGTTCCCGTTAGGCGTGTTTGGTCATTATCGATTTCTTCCGAGGTGATTTCCGCCCCCCTTCGGATAAGCCCTCTATCATATCTGCTCCCAACGTCATAGGTTGCTCGGTAGTTAACTTTGGGAAACCGTTGTCGTAATGGCTCCTCTTTTTGTCACACAACAACAGTGTGCAAGTGCACAAGGCAAGGCTTTCACGTCCATCAGTCAGTCTGTGAAGGAATACAGAGGCAAGTAATTTGGAGGCGATGAGGATCAGACTGGTTCCTCTATGGTTGCCGTATTCTGGACGCGAGCCTCCTTTGAAGATCGGGGCAATAACGGAGTGGCTGCAGTAGGTTGCGACAGTTTCCTGTTCCCACCTTTTCACTAGCAGTTCGTGTAAATCATCATCATCATCATCAACAACAACAGAACCTCGTATTTTTAGAGGGCTGGCTGAAGATCATCTAGTCACAGGGCTTTATTCAACTTCAACAGTTCGATCGCACGTTCGACTTCTGCGCGTGTGGGCGGATTCAAAGGGACAGCCCAGGATCGCAAGGTGATCACTAGCCGGTGAGGTATCGAAAAATTCCGGCCGATTCAATTGCTTTTCAGAATGTTCAGCCCAAGGTTTCAATCGTTTTTACAAGTTGTAGATAAGCTGTCCATTATAGTCACATATTGTTTCACTAACACCAGATCTCCTGCTGCTCGTCTCCTGTTTGACGACGCAAGTTCCGATGGTTACCAAGGGCAGCGGCCACTTCCATCTCTGTCGCATGATGAGACCACAAGGATTCGCGGTCTCTCTTCAGGCTAACACTTAGTTTTGCCCTGATGATGTGCTGGCGAGCATCGATAAGTTCCAGTGACTGCGAAGAGACCCAGGGACCTAGCGGATTTACCACATGCTTATTTACCTGCCTCTAGTAAATTCTGATGAACATGAGACCAGTGACCCTCAACTGTATTCAGTGACCGCTTGCTCAACCCGAACGGCAGCGTACTTCGATATGTATTCAGACCACCTGGCTTCGCCAGTTGGCTAGTGTCTATGTGCTCGCCGAGTAGTCGAGGGCGCCCGCCAAAACGCACCCACCGATCAGCACATACAAGTACATGGTCAGTGTCCACACATGTGCTCCAAATCGAGCGACAGTTTTGGACGCAACCACTCCAGCGATAACTGCTTGCGATGTGATGGATTGGGGTCCATAGCTAGTTCGAGGGTGATGGGCGCCATGTCACCTTCCGACGGGTGCTGTCGAAAGTTAGTGCTCGCAAGAAATCAGCGAGCATCTTCATACGAATGAAGTAACCACTCACCGTTATCATTACGCGATATAACACCATGTTGGCCGCGCAGATGCAGCTCACCAGTGAACAACTTCCCAACTTGGGTGTTCAGATCCCCAATTGGCGCTACAGTGTTCGTGCTTCTTCTGTGGCGAAGGAGATCGTTCAGTTGACGATAGATATCCTGTTTTACCGAGTCCGCTACAGTTTGTGGGTGCGTAGGCAGCGATGACAAACAGACACTTATTAGTCCCGCTCGAAATTGAAGCTTTGCACTAGCCAGGCAGTCGGACCGCACACATTCGGCTATTGATTGGGATCCAAACAACCGGAGCAACTACAACCTGGGGACTCAGGGCAATACCAACACTGGCTTGGCCAGTAGAAGCTGCATCGTCTCCGGATAGGCGCAATGAGAAAGCACTGTTAGTGTCACCTGAAAGGAATCGGAGAGTGAGAACAGAGCTCGGGCCTTGTAGGCGGTTTTCCGATAGGCAGCAGATATCGATCGAGAGGATTTCTAACGTTCGAGCAAGTGCTGTTTGTTTTTACCGATTTGTAACAATGTGCGTACGTAGAGATATGCCAATCTGAGAGAGGTTCGGGGACTCCAAATAGACGCCAATGAACTGGGCTTGACCGCTTGGTTAAACATGGGTTTGTCGCTAGTGTGAGGGTGACGTTCCGCGTTTACATGTTAGTTGAAACCAGATGATAAACGCCTATCAAAACATGATGAGGGTGGGCCAAAAATTATGACGTTGAAAACGGGGAGGTGGGAATCGCGGTCAACATTGGGATTGCGCGGCGCAATCCATCCACACAACGTGTACTTCAAAATAACCTTCAACAAGTGAACCGCTCAGCATCAGTATATCACGCACTATACTCTGACGGTTAGGTCACGTGTTGCGCGTGACAGTGAACTGAATCCCGCAACTTGCTATATTTGCGTGCCCGGAGTCTGGGTCCAACAAACCATGACTTGGTCAAGAGCAGTGAAGGCCCTCACTTCCAACAGCATCGATCGGTGTCTCTCGGCTTCTAGGCTGGGGTTTGAAGGACGATGAACATGGCTGGTTGAATACACTTAGCTTCCCCATCCAACATCGATCTCTTACTCCATACATAATATGATATTTAGCACTATATCACTTTTTTTTAGTTTGTATTCTCCAATATGTTGTATTGCGGCACAATAGTTGTGGTGTGTTCCTCGTCCCGGGGTAACGTTTATTGATGCTTTAAAAACCACCTTTAGGATTTTGATGTGTAATTAATTTCTTTCGTTGTTTAAAATGCTATTGATTACTTTTCTTTATCACTAGACCATCTGGCGGGAGCCAAGAGGTGTTGGCTGCTGTTGAGGCTGAACAACCTCCTCATTGGCATCGATCCCATCGTCAGCAACAGTGGCATGCCAGCGAACATCAGCAATCTGGGAATTATCCCCATCCAAGACAGCGCTATCCTAGCGGCCCGCATGGTGACATTAACCAAGCGGATTCGAACACCACGCTTCGGCCGAATCCAATGGAATCGCGGCGCGGCGTCCACGGTGACTGGTCCAAAGGTTGTGCTGGTTGGAGGCAGCGATCTTACAGTGGCAGCGACCGCTCAAATGTTGTCTCTGGGGTCAGTTTCTCGACGTATAGCCAACTTACCTTCGTTCTTGGTCCACTTGTATATGAAGTGCTGCGACACTTGCGAACACCCCACTCCATAACCAACATTCAACTATTTAATTGTACTAGCTGGTTCTCCAGCCGTCAATGCAATTTAAAGAGGTCAACTGCAAGCCTCATCTCATTACAACTTAGTACTTTCTTTGTGCGATGCTCTAACTTCAAAGACTAAAATTTCATAAGGCACGACCGATCTCCTTCCTGTCCTCACTCGAGATTTTTGAGTATGGACGGCAGATTCTGAGGCGGTTGTCGCTTATTGCTGAAATTAAGCTGTTGTTTTCTATCTTCATGTAGAATTGTGCGAGGTTCATCGGGTTGTGCTAGCTCCCGTCTGCATTCTCACTGCCTACGTGTCATTTTTGTTTGGCTCCCAGTTTACTCTTACTTGTGGCCAGCAGGATGCATAATAGGTAGACTAACATCTGTTGCCAATTCACTCAAAGAATGCACATATTTTGAAAACATGGAAATGCAGAAAAATCAAACAGGACTAAAGGGGTACGTTATCAACAAAATGAGACACGACCCAGTTGAGCTGATCCCATCCTAAGGTACAAAGGAAATATGAACTGATTTTACAGGGGTGCTGTTAAAGAACAACTGTGATTCCATTTCCACTGATTCTTGCACCATTGTTTTCGTTTCACAACTCTTCCGAATGGACGAATGGTACCAATCGTTCAGCTACGTTTAGGCGCATGGTTATGAAAAAAGCAAAATAGCCATGCTTACTACGGTGAGTGGCAATATACACATGGGAAATGTAATTACAAAAATTCATAATTTTTATATATATTCACACTTTTAAAAATAGTGATGGTGTGTGAACAGGCAAGATAACACTAACAGTAAACAGTTAAACGGAGCACTGTCTCCATCATAATCCATTTAAATCTATTAGAACAACGATCTGCCTGACACAGGGGATAAGATATTTTGACGCATGGCAAATGAAATTTCGTAAATAAATTGGGTGGGTTAGTTGCAGGGCATCAGTATTTTACCTTTTCAGTTGGTCAATGTATTCAGGCACTACATGTTTTTCAAGTGCCATCAGTAAGAGCACAGTAAAAAGCAGTGTAGATGAATAAAAAGTCGAAGATAAATCCCATCTATCCAACTCATCGATGTGCACATGCTTTCATAAGTCTCCAACGGGCCATCAATCTGAGTAACATGAAGAATATCACTGTAGATCATGGGTCACCAAATTACCGCCCTGCGGGTCCGTTCCGGTCCGGGACGTCAGTTCATTCGGCCCGTCGACCGTACTAGAATTTGCTTGGTACAGCGTACGAAACACAAGATGTTGCGATACAAATTACATATGATACAGGATGTCGTGTTTTCCGTTATACTGCGGGAGAGTTTATGGCTGTCTGAAGCTTGTGATGACGAGATCCTGTTTGATCGTTGACCCGCTGCTCCTTGAACTAATGTCCTGGACGCTTACACTTGGCGACCGGTGGGTGGTAGTTGGGTGATACCTTTCTTCTATCCAAGACTCAGGACACACGCAATTCTGCGTGAGTCGGTTTATTGACTCATGGCACATGGTCCACTGCAATGTGAGAGTACATTTTATCGAAAGCTTTGGTTGAGAACCCGAGTCGTTTTTGTGTTAGGTGTGGACACCCTGACAGTACACCAGTCTAAACCCAACCATTGAAATACACAAATACTGATAATGTGATGCTGCGTCGGCTGTCGCGCAGTGATGGGGGAAGGGTTTGCCTTATCCGCTGCATACAGCGGGGCGGAAAAGCAAAAACATACTACTGCTAATGCCTCCCTCTCTGTCCCCTACTTCTCCCGGTCCCCATTCCACCTCGCCCACCACTTTCTCCGACCCAGATGGCCACCGCCGCAATCCTATGCTTCCGCGCAAAGCGCTTAACATCGGATGCTAGCATGTACGCACACTACTCGACCGGAACACTTGTGAGCGTCCCGAGCGATGCACTGCACTGGTCACGATAGAATTCGCAAGCTACAACAATGATATTGCCGCACAGAGTGACGGCTCGTTAAGCAAGAGAAGCTTCATGATGCTGGTGCGGTTTACACATTCTACTGGGTGGGGAACGCCACCTCGTCACCACGCGAACATGGGGTCGGATTTGCACTATCCGCCAGCCTAAAGAGACAGGTAGAGGCAGAGCCGACTGGCATCAACCCACGACTTACGACTCTCCGTCTGCGACTTGGAAGTGATAAGTTTGCCACTTATATTAGTACGCATGGTCCCACTATGTGTTATCCTGATGACAGGAAGGGTCAGTTTTATGATCGGTCCTTCTGTGCCGAGCAGCGACCGGCAGTTCCTACTTTGTGATTTCAACGCGCTGGATGAGCGTTATGCCACAATTTGGACAGACTTACTCGGTTCTCATGGTATTGGCACAGCCAATAAAAACAGTGACTGACTGCTTTCAGTTTACGCCACTCGCGGTTTGACGACCATGAACACACCGTTTGCACTGGATGTGAGTTGTATAGCTACTTGGACGCACCCACGGAGTGGTCACGCTGACCTGCTCAACTATATCATCGTACGCTAGCGCGACGTGCGTGAAGCACACTTGACATGTGGGCTGCGTGGAGCTGAGTGTGGCACTGATCACAAGCTGGTGCGGGCCAAATTGTATATATATTTTCCTAAATCTGTGTATTGCTCACCTGCCGTGAATCGGCGTTCAATAGGTAGGATACAGAAACGGAGAATGCGATGCCCACCCGCATTGGCGATGTCGAACGTGTTGTTTAACTGAGCGACCTGTGGAACCACATTCGAGAACAGGTGATGGCTGCGGCCGAGGATTTGATTGGGCGCTCGAACTATAATCGATCCGATTGGTTTGATGACAATATTGCGACCATTGACGCTTTGGTTTCGGAAAATTATGCAACATTCGCTGCACATGTGTATGACCCAGCCGACTCCAAGACGGAGAATCATTTTCGCAAACTTTGACGGGGATTATCTCACGAGCTCCGTGGCACCAATAATGCATTGTGACTGGAGAAGGCGAAGCAGATGAAATGCTACGCTGAACGCCGCCAGCATAAGAGTTTTTTCGACTCCTTGAAGGACCCACCTTGCAGTCGCTGAGAACGCTGGTGGATGCTACTTCAGGTACTGCCTGCACACAAACTGCAGACATAATGCAAACCTGCCGAAAGCACCTCGACTGTCTCTTGATCAACCGTTCAGTGATTGACGAGGATATGTTGCACGGGCTGCAACGACAAGAGGTGAAAATGTGTCTTGCTGGCACCAGACACTGCATGATACTCAGAGAACACACACTCAACTGTGAAAGACGAAGCGCGCCGGAACAGACGGGATATCGCCAGAAGTGTTGAAACATGGCGGATCCGCGTTGCTGCGTGCTTGTAACACTTAGTGCGACGCGTGTGATTTGAAGAGGAAGTGCCGGCTGACCTGAAGGATGGACTTGTGCTAACATTGTGCGATGCCAAAAACAGCAAGCAATACGCTGCTAACTTTCGTGATATTAACTTGCTAAGCTGTATCTGGAAGGCGATCGCACGGATCCTGCTCAACCGCCTCGTCATAGGTCGTTGAATCGAACGTGGTGGAAGAGCAATGTGGATCCCGTTCGATATGGTGTTCCCGGCTCGTCAGCTGTAAGAGAAACGCCGAGAGCGACACCAACAATAGTACTCGGTGTTTGTAGATTGCCCTGTGACATTTGATGCGGTGAACCGTAAGGCATTGTGGCTGGTGTTGGGTAAGTTCGGTTGTCCCAGTAGGTTTGTGAGTCCGTTAAAATTTCTGCGCATTGGTATGCGAGCGAGGGTGCAGCTGCTTAGACAAACCTCGGATGACTTTGCTGTTGTCTCTGATACGAAGCAAGGCTGTGTCATAGCCAATACTTTGTTTAATATTTACCTCTATGCAGTGATGTCCTGTGCCTTTGATATTGATTGTGGTCATGGTGTCAGTGTGGAACACCAAAATGCTGGTGGGTTGCTGAACATCCGTCGTTTCAGAATGAGAACCGGAGTGTAGGAGACAGCTATCCGTATGTCGATGACTGTACGTTTTTTCACACAGCCTGGATGAGCTGCGGCGCATGACGACTGCTCTCGCTTCGACAGCCGTCAAATTTGGGCTTACCCTCAATACAAGCAAGCCTGTCTTTTTCAGGATGCACTAGAAATGGGATCCGTAGGTTTACCGCGAATCCTTATCGGTGATAATGTCTTGGAACGCACTTCGGGATTTTGCTACTTTCGACCGATCTGCAGATGATGAGTGAGCTAAGCGTGGGCGTATCGAAAGCGGCTGATGTGTTTAGAATGTTAGAAAAACGTGTGTGGAACAACCACCAGCTTACCGCTGGAATGAAGCTGATGTTATACAAGTCTATGGTACTGTCCGTTCTTCTATACGGAAGCGAAACCTAGTGGCTGTACCGGAAGGACATCCGCTACTTTGAACGCTTTCACAAATAGTGCCTGCGTCGTATGCTGCGCATCGGCTGGAGTGACGGGAGTTGTGACACGGAGATGTTCCGCCCCAGTGGCATGTATCTAGTGGACTGCACACTTCTGCTGTAGCACCTGTGGTCCTTCGAGCATGTCCGCCGCATGGATTTGACCCTGATATCGAAACAACTGCTACATGGGCGATTTAGTGCAGGGAAACGGAACGTGGGAAGACCGCATTTACGTTACTAGGACATGATCAAGGTGAGTTAATCACGAACTAAAGTTGATTTTAGGTGTCGGTACTCAAAGGCAGCGAATCATTATCAATGTCTTGCTCACATCAAGAATGCGGTTGAGCAGGTGAAGGAAAATGTATTGCTGCATTCGGAAGCAAAACGCCGGTTACAGAAGCGACGGGCGCCGATGGAGTCTAGCCCACACACATGCTGTAGCACATGCCAAGGCAGCCAAGCTGGCCTGGTAAGCCACCAGCCTGGCCACATAAGGCCAACATCTAAGAGAGTACGGATCAGCTGAATATGTGATCTTCATCAACGCAGCGCTTGATGAGTACACTGCTTCCGATTGATTTTACTAATCTAGTCCACTCGTGCCGTCTATGTGGCACGTATTCTACCTCATCGCTACACTTGGACTGTGCGTGTTGCAAGGTGTTTCAGCGCAAGCTAACCTTGGTCCAGCTGAGGCGCGGGCGTTCGGTGGCTGCCGCAATGGGTTCCGCAGTGACAGGCAAATCCGGACCTGGGTTTTATTAACCAAATTGCCAACATTCGAGAGCCATTGAATTTTATGTCTCTGTCTGGGGAGCCGTAGTTCCATTAATGAGGCTTAGTCCTTCATTATTCAGGTGTTTCAATAGTATCTTCATTATGTTTGTAACTCTATCATATTTTTGCTTAGATCCTCTTTATTTCAGTCTTCACATAGGCTACTAAGAAGAAAGGCAGGTACCGAGTTTCTCGTTTTCTTTGTCATTATTCTCAGTTTTCTTTCTAGTATGCAACTATTGTGGATACTGATTATGCGACCCGTACCTATTATTTTGTCAGTTATCCGGGCCGCGCTAGGCATTTTTTCTAGTCATTCTGTCCGCTGTTAAAAAGTTTGCTGATCCCTAGTATAGACGAAGAGAAAATCAGGGATAGATCTCGTTTACCCAATCTATCATGTGCCCATGTTTTCATAACCCGCCGATTTGACTAAGATCAAAGGAAGTCACCGAATGTAGGAGGAAGGAATGGGAGAGAGTTAATTTCCCTAACAAAAAACCTGATGAGAGAACAATGTAGGTCATGTTGTATCGACAAGCTTTTCTCTCCATCTTTATCCACTTTCATATTGCGAATTCTGCAAGTGCTTAGATGTTATCTAGCCCGTTCTTCTGTACAACTAACGTGAAACAGTTATTTGATTTTATTAACCGTTACCTGCTCTTTATTGCATCTTAAATGTCCGAAAAGAAGATACATTTGTGGTAGCCTGAGACAATCAATTCCTTTTTTTGCGATATGTTAACATTTCGATTGCTCTCGTCAGTCGCTACGCAATACAGACAAGGCAAAACACGCAATATATAGGGTCCACACTTAGTAACAAAGATAAGCAGATAAAAGTGATAAGAATGACATAATCAGGTCCAAGGCAATCTAATTGATTGCCTCAATCAATTCCATAGCATGGGATATTTGTGTGTAAATATGTACCATAGACTTGTGCGGCAATGAGGTAACTTTATCACATAGCCTTTGTTTCTTAGGCCATACCGTGAAGATTCTTGGAATACCGGCTGATGTCACTAATGTGTCACTCGATAGACAGTTTTGAATAATAGACATGAATTCAGTTTTACTCTTCGAAACCATAGCGATTCAATTTTTAACAAAGGGTATCTCTCTTTATGACTGAACCTAGTGGTCAATTCACAATTCTTTTCATAATTAACTTCTGTGTAACTCCGATTGCACTCGTGTCGCATCTTCTACTGCCACCAAAAGTGGTGGTATCATATTCTAACTGTCTGGCGTATACTTTGAATGACGGGACCTTAACGTCCTCGTTATAAACAGGCTGCATACCATTCCAACAATCTGTCCTGTTTTAGCCACCGTATACTCAACTTGTTGTTCAAAATTCAACGAATCTGAGTACCGGAAGTCTAAGACTCGTGTCAAGTTGCTTAAAGAGAGTGGGATTTCATGCAAAACCAAGCATTCCGGTGGAATCATGCATCCATAGCACATATGCTGCATTCAAATGTTGGAAATTTCATGGAAAATCTGACTCCCCATTCTTTGATTGAAGCTAGGTCACTTTGGATCTTAGATATAACAACAGATGTTGAGACTCAGTGGCGTACAACATTTTTCTATTTTATGCAAAGAAATAAAGTCTACAGTACCTTATTTCAAGGAAAGACCATTTACATATATCAAAAAAGGAGAAGGCCGAGTAAACTAACTTGTATCACTCCACCAGTAATGCTTCTTGTCTCCAACAGATACTTTGACTCTGCTTTCCACCAGTGATGTAAACTTCTAACCAATATAGTAATGAGCCTGCGATTCCTCAAAAGCGAATTTTGTGCATAAGCATTCTATGTGAGGCTCTGTCGCAAGCCTTTTGAAATCTTGCCGTGTCTGTCGATTTCGTTAATTGATCAGAGAAATCTAGTTGTCAAGTAGCACTTAAACGCTTTTGAGGAAATCTGTACTGTAAATGTGACGAAAGATTGTTTAATGTTAAGAATTTATCGATTTCCTTTTTAACGAGGCGCTCTTTGATTCCGGAAATTATAGCAGTGTGATTTATGGTCCGATAGCTTTTAATGTTATGTCTGGGCCCCTTTTTATGGCCGGATGTCACTATCGTCAGTTTCCGCTGAACGGGATAAACTTAGTTGTCATTGATGTAGTAAATAATTTCCGTAATAAACTGGAGACATCATTCCCACTGTACTTTGGAAGTACTGGAGGGATTCCATCTGGACCTGAATGAAATGTAATCTTTAAAGCGTTAATTTGACGAAATCTACGTTAGAGATACATGGCCCACAGTATTGTATCTGGTGATCCCAATGTATATCGTTCACGGTAGTAAAAAAATCGGCAAACTGCTTGTTCAAACCCTCAACTACAACTGCTGGAGTATCGATAAGATGTAGCTGTAAGTTTTGTTATGTACGGTTTCACTTTTTTAGTAATCGTGTTAATCCAGTTACTGGAGGTTAGCGTTTTATTAGTATCAGTCTCTTCATTCTTGTGACGAACGATTCTCAGATTTTCATTTCTTGTTAACAGTCTTTGAAACCTGATAATAAAGTCATTAGTTCATTGAAAAGAATTCTTGCCGTGCCATTTTTCCTGGAGCTGCAATTTATTTCGTCTACAAGTAAGAGCAAGTGACAGTGTCTCGATGCATTGGTTCACGTTCTCGTAAAATGTTTGAAATGACACCTTTGGATTATATGACAAGAAATCAGTCCAGTCAGAAGTATACACAAGGGTAGCAAAGTTTCGCCAGTTTATTCTACCACAATTACACAGTGTCTAAACGGTGGTATATATTCATTGTTCATTTTGCAACTGACAACATTGTAGTCACTACCATGTAGACAATCCAGTACGTCGACAACAGCAGCTATTGGTCCAGCAGTGCATATGAGGTCGAGTGTATTATGCAATCGTGTAGAAGATATTACATGCTGTGTCCAGCCTCCCTTCAGCAGGCAATACAAGATTTTAACTTACGTTCTTGTACTTTTGCACTCGATCCATGAAATGTTTGGTAAGTTGAAATATCCTCCAACTACCTTAAAGCGAATAGGAAATGCAGAGGCGTGCCTCATCACATTCTGAAGCAATCCTTTTTCAAGGATGTAACATTTTGGCGCTAAATAAACACAACCAACCAGCGTTCTATTATTAACCAAGGGTATTGTTATCCAAATGGACTCATCTAGAGATGATAGTTGCTCGTTACTGCATCGTGAAACACCTAAGTTGTTCATACAGTAAATGATACAACCACCCCCGTATCATGACGGTGGTCCTTTCGAAAGAAATAATTGCCTTGGATGGCGGTTAGATAGTCTGTATTCTCATTCGTACATCACGATTCGGTATGTATGTAATCACAACAGTCTAGCAACTAGACATAGAGCCAACAAAGCCATGGAGATCAGTGGATAGGAGACAGCCATTGCGTCATAATCATCGTGGCATGGTAGTTGAAGATGGGCAACACGCTTCAGCTAATATGCCGCAAGAAGAATGGACCATTTTGACAAAAAAATAACAAAACATTTTAGTTTGTTTGTCACACGCAGATTTTTCTCCTTTTTGTCATTTTCAATGTTGGTAGTATTAAACCTGTGAATCAATACAATACTGTACACAATTCTTCCACTGATTCCGGTTGCGGACCGTCTTCAAGAGTCCTAAGCCCTTGGCACTCCTCATTTTTGGGTCCCCATCCTGGAAGACGTACGGATCCAACAGCGGCTAGACACGACGTCAGCGATTTCATGTGCTGCCGCCAAGTGGCAGGCTGACCACCACGCGGTCGCTTCCAGCCAGGTCCTTGACGAGCGAATAGAGCGCGACGCGGTAGACGCTCAGGTGCCATGCGCAGGACATGACCGAGCCATCTTAACTGGCGCAGCAAAACCAGTATGTTGAAGGAAATACTTGCATTCCCCAAGCTGCGATGTCGAACGTCATTAATATTAACTCGATGTTGCCACCAAACACGAGCGATCCTACTTGAGCAGCCGGCACCGAAGGCAGAAAGACGACGCATGTCTTCCACGCGAATCGGCTAGGACTCGCACCCATACAACAATACTGAGCGAACTGATGCGCTGTAAACGCGGCCCTTTAGTGAGAATGAGACGTCACGACGACGCCACAAGTGCCTCAGATTGACAAATGCCGATCGAGCTTTAGCGGTACGAAGAGAAACTTCTTTGTTGATAGTGCCGTCAGCAGAAACACAGCTCCCAAGATAGACGAAACTATCTACCTGTTCAAGTTGTGCACCTTCGAGAGTGAGTACGGGGACAGGTGAAAGCCAATCATTGAGTAGTACTTTACACTTCGATGGGGCGAAGCTCATGCCATACTTAGATGCTTCAATCGCCAAACGATCCAGAATGAGTTGCATACTCTGAGGATCGTCACCAAGTAAGGCGATATCATCAGCATAATCTAAGTCGGTCGCGCGCTCACCCGGTAGAAGCTCTAAGCCAAAATGTTGGAAACCTTCTAGAGCATTCGACAGAACGTCTTCGATTGTGAAGTTGAGGAGGAATGTGGACATAGGGCAGCCCTGTCGCACACCGCTATTGACAGTGAATTGCGAGGAAGGCTTGCTATAGACCCTCACTCTGCCGGATGTATGAAGGTAAAGTGCTCGTAGGGTGACGGTATATTTCTCCGGCACCCTCTTCTTTAGTAAGTAACGCCATATAGCAGGTCGATCAACGGAGTCAAAAGCGGCACGTATGTCTAGAAATGCAATGATTGTGGGCCTGTGATAAATGTGGCGATATTCGAGGAGCTGGCGGAGCGTGAAGATTTGATCCACGCATCCGCGGCCAGGACGGAAACCAGCTTGTTCTTCACGGTAGTATGACTCACGTAGTGGGGATAGTCTACGAAGCAGAATGGATGCCAACAGCTTAGAGGCAACCGAAATAAGACTAATCACGCGATGATTTGCACATGAAGTACGAGCGCCTTTCTTGAAAATTGGGACAATAACTGATTCGCCCTAAGAGGAAGGCACTTTCTCTTCATGCCAAATTTTTGCGAACTGCGCGGTCAGCTGGTTAATGATCGCCACACCGCCATACTTGAATAGTTCCGGAGGTAGTCCGTCTAAGCCGGCAGTCTTGAAGCGCTTCAACCGTCGAATCTCGAGACAGACTTCTGCTTCGCTGAATGGATTCAACGGGACGAGCCAGAGTTGACAACAAGGTGTACTGCATGTACTGATGGATGGTGGAGGCCAGTTGAACTGCGAGTGAAAGTGTTCGGCCCAGCGGTCCATACGCCTCTGTTGGTTGGTGATCGGAGACTCATCCACCTCACAAATGACCTCACTGACACCAGGCTTCCTGAGGCCAGTGGACCGAATGAGTTGGAAAAGCCTGCGAGTGTTGCTAGAGAGGGCAGCAGTCTCCATCTCTAAAGCACGCTCAGACCACCATGTCTCGCGATCCTTGCGTAGGCTTTGCTTGAGCAGCCGGTTGGCAGGACGGCTCCGCTCGTTGCAATCTGTTTCCGCGGGGATATCTTGGCGGCGTTCGAACAGCTCCAGAGAACGAGCAATGATCCAAGACTTCAAAGGGCGTCGAGTTAGGCCGCAGCATGACTGTCCGGAAATGGACATCGCTTTCCGTATACAAGTCCAGTGTTGTTCCACTTCTTGCGGTGGATTGCAACTGAGTGCATATGCCAGTGAAGACTGATAGCTCTCCTGGACAGAGGAATCAATTAATCTGTTTACATCAATCTTGCGGTGCTTCTTGTTTCGGGATCCTCCAGAACACATACAGATTTTCGCGCAGACCAGAGCATGATCTGAGTCAACGAAAGTGGACCAAAAGGACCTGCAGTCCAGTACGCTGCCGCGCCATCTGAAGCTAATTGCAATGTGATCAATTTGAGACCACGGTTGTGTTGAAGAAGGGGGACGCCGCGTTGCGGAACGCTTCTTCGTACGCCTGAAGCTAGTGCTCGAAAGAAACACGGTTGTCCTCGCACAATGTGAGAAGTCTCTCCGTTATCAGAGCGGTTCTCATCGAGCGAGTGATGACCACCAAGGTGGCGTTCGTATGGTAACAGGCGGCCAACCCGCGCATTAAAATCCCCAGCAAGAATAACGACATCCGACTTTTTAGCATTAGTCAAGAGCTGATGTAGATCTCGGTAGAATTCGTCCTTGACCGAGTCGCCACTGCAGTCATTTGGAGCGTACACAGAGATCACAAACAAGTTGCGTCTCTCTTCGTGGTGCCTGTTGATTCTACATGAACTCCGAAGCCGAACTGCACATAGTCGGCTGTTAATCGGGAACCAGTTCAGTAGTGCCGCCTCGGCTTTGCCACTCAATGCTATACCTACACCAGCCAGACCCGCTGAGGCTGCTTCTGGATCTCCAGAAAGACGCAGCTGGTAATTGGCTTCGTGGTCAGTGAGTCAGTGGGTCAATGTAAGCACAGTGCTGGGATCTTACAATCGGGTTTCTGAAAGGCAGCAGACATCAACGTCTAGGGAATCTAGGGTGCGCGCTAGACCGGCTTGCTGTCCATTCTGCATAAGCGTCCGAACGTTGAAGCACGCCAGACGGAACGAGGATCGGGGACGAAGGAGAGCCATAGGTTGAACTCCTTGATCTGCGGAGCAACCGGAATCGCAGCCAGATTGTTGAACAGATGAATCGGGTAACCGAAAGTGAGTATTGCTGGCAAACAAACAATTGGTGTGTGATGAAGTCGCGTGGAAGTGAGTGGCAGGAACAGTAGCTGATGAGCAAGTTGTAATACAGTCCATGGTAATAAGAAGGATATGCGGTTGATGAAGAATGCCGAAGCAGTAGAGCTAGTGCATTTTATGTACTAGATAACTGTCACTGATGAGCACCAGTTTGAATGTACCATAATAAAAAGCGTACTCTATACGTTTACATAATATGTTATTTAAAAGGCCATATTTTCCTCTGCCGGGTGAGCCACTATATTTGGGACTGTCATTTGTTAAATGGATAGCATTGGTGAAGGATGGAGTTTGGAATTTAAGCAAAATCTCTGTGGCCGGGTTCGGTCGACGTGAAGAAATGTGTTCCCCACTGGAGAACATGGGAACAAATCGACCATAGCTTGATTGGGCTAATGTATTACTAATTTGAGTGACATAACTAACCACCTGATCAGTACAGGGCACCATGTTGACAGGTGTAATGCCTTCGAATTTCTATGATTTTCTTAGCAAACGATCGTACACCACCTGTCAACTGCATTACCTGAACCACCTTTCAATGTCAATGGATTCCGGCTATACAGTAGTAACCTTGTTTCTTGACACACCAAGCGTTCGACCGAGTACCGCACAAGCGACTGTTATAAAAGTTGGAGAACTTTGGGATCCGGGACTCATTATTAGGTTGGCTATCGTCATACCCGAGTGGTCGTCATCAGGTAGTCACTTTAGGGTTACTATCGCTCTTCTCCACGCTCTATCACAAGGGAGCGTACTCGGTACTTCACTCTTTCGGCTCTACATCAATGATACCACCATATCTGTAAAACATGGTAGGCGATTTTCACTTACTGACGATATCAAAATAGTCTATAAGCTTCGGTGTGACGAGCTTCACGGTGCGCTACTGCTCATTCAAGATGACTTGTATCCCCTTAAGTCATGGTGACGCACATGGGTGATGAATTTCTCAGCTAAGAAATCTAGTACGGCTACTGCATTCCCGACGGGTCTATCACTCAAAACTATCAACGCCTCCCTACACAACTGTCCACGCGTGATCTTGGAGTTAGGTACTCGTCTACATTCAATTTTTCCAAGCAAGCCCAATACCAATTTGCACGTGCCAGACAATCGATGTTCAGTATATCAAACAAATTGTTTGAAGGAAAATTCATAGTATTGATCGGCGGATCATGAAGAGGCTACTTACGTTCGACCATCGGTGCCTTCGCAGTTTGGCTCACATCTGGTGGGAACACCGCGTGAGTAACGAGCGTGTTCGACGCCTTGTTTACGGCCTAAGAAAAGGGAATGAACCGCTCAGCACCGTCATTTCACTCACCAGGCTCCGATGGCTGGGCCACGTGTTGCGCATGCCAGCCCACCGACTCCCTCGACGTGCGTTGTTTGCTCACCGGGGATGTGGGTGGAAGAAGAGGAGAGGTGGCCAAGCGATGACTTGGTCCAAAGGAATGAAGGCCCTCACTTCGGAGCTGGCCCCAGTTGGAGCTTCACGGCTCCCTGGTTGGGGTCCAAAAGACGGTGAACACGTTTGGCTGGATACACTTGCTGATATGGCAAGGAGCCGACCTCAGTGGCGTTCCTGCTATGAGTTTCTTTGTCCCTCCCCATCCCTTTAGCCTCCCCCTCCATCTACGATCTTATTTCGTAGGGTAAAACGTAATTAAATTTTTGTTTTTTGCCTAGTAGCCGGCTAGTAGCTTACCGAAACGATGCGTATCCGTTGCTGGTAGCTCAGCTGGCATTCAACTGTCGTATTTATTTTTCCTTTATGTATTGTATGTATGTATGTATTTCCTTTATGTATTGCGGTACAATAGCGGAGGTGTTTTACCATCTCTAGCTGACATGTATAATGATGATGATGATGATATCAAACAAAATCCACATAACTCATGCTAGAGTTGAGCTTTTTAAGCTACTCACTCCCCCATCCTCGAATACTGCGGCATAACATACGGCAATACGAGAATGAGTGACAGAATTGCTGTGGAGCACCTGCAGAGATCATTTACTAAACATCTGTTCGGTAAACGCTCTACAATGAGTTATCCTCAACGTTGCAGTGAACTCCATTTCGAACCAATTTGGGCTCAACGATTGAAGCACAACTTGTTGCTGCTTTTCAACGTGCTACACAAAAAGACCTATTCCGATCTGACTACACTCGAATTACAACATTGTTCACCTTGAGCGCTGCGCAACGAAGCTTTTTCACTGATTATACCGAAGGATAGAACGAATGTTCGCTCTAATTTCTTCCTGGTCATGTATAGCTATCTGTGAAATAAACTGCCAATAGCATTCGAGTCATATGACATTGTGGCAACATTTAGTAGCAGACTATCTAGTTACCTTGATTTAAATACCATAATCATTCATTTATTATAGACGTTAGCTGCAGGTGGAAAACACCTCAGCCATTGTGCCGCAATACAAAAGACAAGAAAAAACACAACAGAGGCAAGCCGGCTGAGACCTCAGTAACGGATGGGCATCGTTCCGGAGAGCTAACAGCTGGCTGTCCGTAAAAAGAGTTATATTTTGCCTAACGAATGTGATCGTTATTGGACAGAGGGGCTAATCAGGAAGGGAATAGACAAAGGAACTCACGACACAAACGCCATTGGGGCCAGTTCCTAGCCATGGTAGCAAGTGTGTCCAACCAAACGTGTTCATCGTCCTTAGGATCCCAGCCAGGCAGTCGGGATGCATCAATCGACGCGAACTTCGAAGTGAGGGTTTTTACTTCTCTCGACCAAGTCATGGCATGGCCTCCCCTCTTCTTCTCCCAACCGCATCCCCGGCGCGCAAATAGCACACGTCGCGGGAGTTGGTGTGATAGCATGCGCAACACGTGGTTCCGTCATCGGAGCTTGGTGCGTGATATAATGGTGCTGAGCGGTTCACTCGCTCTTCCTGCACTAAATACGCGACGCCGAACACGCTCATTGCACACGCGGTGCTCCCAGCAAACATGAGCCAAGCTGCGGAGGCAGCGATGATCGAACATGGCTGGCCTCTTTATGTCGACCTGATGGGGCAGGTTTCACCACCGTACAGGAGGGTTGAACGGACGGCTGCATTTTAAACTCTGCCCTTCAGGGCGAGAGTGATGTCTCCTCTGCGCCGCAGGTGGCGGAGTTTGGCCAAAGCACCTTGAGCTTTTGCTTTACGGTTCGTAATCTTAACTTCGATCCCACGGGCGCTAATATAGCTGCCCAGGTACTTGAATTCCTGAACGACTTCTAGCTGATCACTACCAAGGGTCAGCGAAGGGGTGGGTGTCTGTCATTAGAGAAATACTTTGCATTTCGATGGACAAAGCATAGTCAAAACGATAGACAGCCAGTGCTAATCGGTCCAGTGCAGCCTGGCACATTTGGGTGCTGTCACATATGAGGGCAATGTCGTCCGCATACTCCAACTCAAGAAGCCAATTACCAGGAAGTATATCCACTCCTTGGTCGTGTCCAGCGAATGCTGTTTTCACGAGTTCATCAATAGCGTAGTTGAAAAGGAATGGTCACGGCGGGCAACCTTGTCTCACACCGCTGGAGATATTGTGGGGTGGCGACAGTTCGCCATAAACCCTAACTCTGCCCGAACTATGCGCGTACAGCGGTTTGATAATGTTTACATATTTATCGGGCACACCTTTTCTCACCAGACAGTCCCAAAGCGCACATCGATCCACCGAATCGAAGGCGCCTTTGATGTCGAGAAACACGATAACGGTGGGTCGCCAATAAACATGGCGGTGCTCCAACAATCAACGCAAAGTGAAGGTGTGGTCGATGCAGCCTCGATTTCGACGCAACCCGGCTTACTCTTCTCGGATCTGGCCTTCACGAGCGCCGTCAATCTGTGGAGAACGACAGGCATGCAATTTAGTAGCAATTGTGATCTGACTGATTCCTCTATGGTTGCCGCATTCCGAACGGGAGCATCCCTTGAAAATTGGGAAAATGACGGAGCGGCTCCAGTCTGTCGGGACAGTTTCCTGCTCTTTAAAGGTCCATTAGCATCTTGTGTAAATCATCCACAAGGGCAGTTACCCCGAATTTGTGGAGAACTGGGGAATTCTATCTGCACCAGCGGCCTTATGCAATTTCCAAAGTCTGATCTCACCTTCGACTTCTGCGCGTGAGGGCGAATCTAAGGACACGTTGCATAGAGAATGGTACTCAATGCCCGAAAGAGAAAGCGATAACTCAGATTGGTTAAACTGCCTTGCAAAGTGTTCGGCCAAATGCTCCAAGCGTTTTCACAAGCTGTGGATCGGCTGTGCACCCTCGTCGCATATTGTATCGCTAACACCAAGTCTCCTGCTGCCTATTTCCCGTATCAGACGGATGATTTCCAATGGTAGCGGCTGTTTCCATCTCCGAGGCACGATGAGACCACCAGGCTTCGTGGTTTTTCTTCAGGCTAGCGCGTAGTTTTGTCGTGAGATTTTGGCGAGCCTCATTGTATTCGCTTCCAGCCGGAATACGTGGGGGAGCATCCATAACTTCCAGAGGCTTGGCTTCATTCTACGCTGCCTCGCTCCACAAAAGACTCCTCAGCACGCGACAAATGCAACAGTTGAAAACAGAGCCACTTTGCCCTATATCGACGGTATCTCTGAAATGGCAGCGAGGGTATTAGTATCTTTTTGGAGCCAACATTGCACACCAGCCAACGGAAACAATTCCCATCAAGCTCTTCAAAGTGCAAGATAAACTTAACAAAGAGGATGAAGCTGGTGTGATTTATAAGACCTGCTGCCGGAACTGCGACACAGAAGAAGGCTTGGCACAAAGCTACACGAACCCAGCCTAGCCATTCGTCGCCACAATCAGAATTCCCTGATGTCAGTGTATATGGATGTCGAAAAAGATCAATTAGACCTGGAGCAAGCCACCCTCCTCAGAAGGGCTAAAAGCCTGTAAGCAAGTGAGTTCATTGAAGCCTGGCATTCGAAGCAGAACTCGATCAATAAGCGTTTGGGCATTAAAATAGCTTAGGAGGCACTATGAACCAGGCCCCTAAAGCCACTCTGATGATGTTGTCATGTCCTGCAACGAAAAGTCTGCAAAATAATCGCTCAGCTCGGAGAACAACTCAAAACCCGTATCCATACCCCAAACTACGGATATTCTCAGTTAATTTAAGTCCACCTATGCATGTCACTCATGCAATTGCATAGATACTTTTATACTAATTGCTCTGCGCCACTACTGACAGTTTCTCGCATTAGGAGCAATATGCGTATTATTACACAAGGTACCATCCCACATGAACTATCAATTAGCAGCAGGATTACTAGCTGCCGCTGAAGCAATCAGCATGAGATTGTCAAAACCAAGCATCTGCATCCAAAAGAAACTCCTTGACGCATTGCAACTTCCTTGGCCAACGGCTACAAGAGGAGAAGCAGTTCCGATCCAACTACATCACGTGCCTTCTATCACGTACTTGCTCGACGCACATCATGAGAGAGTTTTGCTTTTATCTAATCAATGATTTACTTCTGTACTGTTTTTTTACGGATTTAATGTTAGATTATATTTCTTTATTTAGCCTGATGATAAAGAAATCGAAAACAGCTGTTTGCTTTACGCGTTCCGCATACGTTTTTTAAAGAACTATTATGCCTTGTGTTAGCAGGGAGTGACAACAGTTACTCAAGTAGGCCTCAGTCGAGTAGTGGACACGTACAAAGCCACCGTCTGAGCGTTTGGGGGTTTTAATGTGCAAACGCCTCATTCAGACCATTCATGACGCTCCTAACTTTTGACTCTTCAGACGAGTTGTGTTGCAGTACAATGGCTGACTTATGTTGGCGCGTAATGATGACGATTCGCTCTGCCTCTATAGTGACTAGCTGCCGTTTGCTTTTGGATGATCGTGATCTGATCGGCTTTGCTGCTAATACTGCATGCACCAGTTCACTGATGTGTTTAGCTCTCTCATACTAACGACAATGAAAGCGATCCGACAATTACCGAATAGAATACGCACCGGACAAATTTCTTTCATGTTTAATACGCAGCTTGTGTCCGGCCAACCGGAGACATTGCTTTAAATATTTGGCACACATTTCTCACTTTCTAACTTTCACAGCAACTGTATGCGGCTCCCGGGCAATATTGACTTTGATTGACGAACAAACGGAGCCGTTTTAAATGCTTCCTTCATAACATTTTATTATATGATGAAATTAGCAACCTTTTGCCTACTATTTGTTTATTGATTGTTCATCCATGTGAACTTACTCGTGCAAGAGCTGAAGGCTGTAGTTGTCGTGCTTTAAAATTATCCGGTTTTCTCTTACACTCTTTCGGCCCATTGTAGTCGTGTGCCTCGACATCAAAGATGCCTTCGATTCAGTGGATAGACGTGCACTTTGGGACTGTCTACTCAGGAAAGGTGTGCCCGAGAAATACGTAAATATTATCCGAGCATTGTACGCGCGTAGCTCAGGCAGAATGAGGGCTTACGGCAAGCTGTCGCCGCCCTTTAATATCTCCAGCGGTATGAGACAAGGATGCCCGTTGTCACCTTTCCTCCAACTTCACTATTGAAGAAGTCATGGAGATTGCATTTACAGAACACGACTTAGAAGGTGTGCAGCTACTTCGTGGTGAGCGACTTCTTGACTTAGAGTATGCTGACAAATTGCTATAATC